>ML440029.1:16741-42964 GCA_005239525.1 Nicotiana knightiana
CATTGTACATTAAGGAGTCATGACATTTGCATAGCTTGAGGTTGGGCAGTATATATACAAGGTATGTGAGGTTATTCCTTTCCTTCTTTTGCACGAACCCGATTATACATAATGCAATGAACAAGCTTCCAAATATACTCTACTCTTAGAAGCTAGCAGTACTTACATTGTTTCCCTTCTTATTATATATATATATATATATATATATATATATATATATATATATGTATCTATTTTACTCTCCGAGCCGCGCTATAGTCAAACGGGTACGACACCTATTGTGCAACCACTGATCAGTTAGGTTTTACCGAACTCCACGTGGTCGGATACATTTTACCGAGCCTATTACGGCCGGGTACGATATGATGATGATATTTCCCACAGAGGTATATGTTTTAAAAGTTTATGTTTGTATCACATTTCATGTCAGTAGCCCTCAGAAGTACCCAGATGTTAGAGGTTGTATATACTCTATCCTTCTTTACATTACTGTTCTTACTTATGCTTTCCTGCCTTACATACTCAGTACTTTATTCGTACTGACGTCCTTTTATTTGTGGATGCTGCATGTCATGCTGCAAGTCCTGACAGACAGGTAGACGCAGCTCCCCCACCACAATAGGCTTCCCAATTCAGCGATTATTGGCAAGATCCCTTCTCCGGACTTGTCGTGGTCTTGGTATGCATTTTTGTTATAGATATTATGGGTATGTCGGGCCCTGTTCTCGAAATGTTGCATCACTTATGCTCCTTTATAGGCTCATAGATAGGTGTCGACTCATGTATAGTTTGGTATGCCTTCTTGGATAATTTTTGTGTATAGTCTTTCATGGCACCGTTGTAGCTCGTACCTTATGTGTAGTTTCTTAGCAGTCTTGTCATCCCATGTGATGTATCTTCATGCCATTATCTTTCATTGTTGATTGTTCATGATCCATATCTACCATTTATATTGATCTCATCGGCCCTTAAAGATAATAAAGAAGGTTAGATAAAATGTATGTTGGTGCTCAGCAAGTATGGCCCGGGTGCTAGTCATGATCCTCCAGTTTGGGTCGTGACAAACTTGGTATCAGAACAAGTCTGTCCTAGGAGTTGTCTATGAGTCGTATCTAGTAGAGTCTTGATTATGGATGTGTAGCGCGCCACATTTATAATCAGGAGACTAAATGACATCTAGGGTTGTTACCTTCTTCCTAAATCTAGATCGTGTGTAGATTTGAGTCTTTAGTGTTCGTATCTAATATTAACCATTTTTCTTTCAGCTATGCCTTCGACTAGGAAGCAAGAAATTATTAGACGGCTTGATATAGCTACGGCAGAGGGTACCAGTCATGTGCCTCAAGCCAGAGCGGGCCAAAGTGAGACTCAGAGTGATATGTCATCTCATACCTCATCTAGTCCATCTCATCCAGAGGATATTAGGAGGCACCCAGCACCACTAGTTCCTCCGTCTGGCCCTACAGACCAGGATATGCGGAGTGCGGTGTAGTTGTTGACTAGCTTGGTAGCTTCTCAAGCTCAGAGGCATAATATTCGTGTTGTTGATAAGCCAGATAGTATAAGAGTTCGTGATTTTATTAATCTAGACCCTCCATTGTTTACCGGATCATACCCCAAGGAGGACCTGCAGACGTTTATCGACTAGGTTCATCGTACACTGCGGGTTATGCATGCTATAGATACAGAGGCAGTAGAGTTGGCTTCTTATCGGTTATGAGATTTAGCGGTTTTCTGGTAAGATAGTTGGGAGAGATCCAAGGGTCTGAACGCCCCTCCAGCTGTGTGGAAGGAATTTTCTAAGGACTTTCTTCGTCACTATTTGCCAGTTGAGATACGACGAGCTAGAGTTGATAAGTTCTTGAACCTTAGACAAGGTAGTATGAGTGTGCGAGAGTATAGTATGCAGTTTGATTCTTTAGCAAGGTATGCTCCCCATATGGTGGCCGAGATGAGTGATAGGGTGCATACGTTCATGAACGGGTTGGGACCACATTGGATAAATGAGTGCACGACAACCTCCTTGGTGGAGGGCATGGATATTTCCCGTATTCAGGCTTATGCCCAGACCCTAGAGGATCGTAAGCGCCAGCAAAGGGCAGATAGGGAGCAGGATAGGGGCCAGCATAAGCGGGTGAGATTTGTAGGGTATTCTCATGACTTTAGAGGTAGTGTTAGGCCCCAGTCTTTGAGGAGTTCAGCGCCACCTGTAGCTAGTGCTCCTCCACAGTTTCAGAGGCCTCGGTATGATCAATTTACCTATTCTGGTCCAGGTCAAAGTTCGCGGGCATCAGGCTCGCAATATCATAGGGATACTAGTCAGAAGAGACCCCCAACACCCTGTTGTGATCAGTGCGGCAAGGCCCACTTTGGATTTTGCCATCGAGGTTCTGATGTATGCTATTCTTGCAGACAGCCTGGCCATATGATGCGAGATTTTCCTAAGAGAGACGGTGATGGTATGGCTCCGCAAACTGGATATGTGTCTGGTTCTTCCTCATCAGTTCAACCTCCAGCACGGGGTTTTCAGTAGTCGACAGGTCGTGGTAGATTTAGAGGTGCAGTGCCGAGTTCGAGTGGTGCTCAAAATCGAACCTATGCTCAAGTAGATCGACAGGATCTCGAGTCGTCTCAGGATGTTGTTACAGGTATATTTTATGTGTTTTCTTACAATGTATATGCGTGGATTGATCCGGGATCTACATTATCATGTGTTACTTCCTTTGTGGCTAATAGGTTTGGCGTTGAACCTGAATTGATAAGTAAACCACTTGCGAAATCTACTCTTATAGGAGATTCTGTGATTGCTAGAAGGGTATATAGAGGTTGTACAGTGATGATTTGTAGTCGTCAAACCTCGGCGAATTTATTTGAATTATAAATGGTTGATTTCGACGTGATAATGGGAATGGACTAGTTGGCCTCATGTTGTGAAAATGTTTATTGTCGTACGAAGATGGTTAGCTTTCAATTTCCTGATGAACCCGTAATCAAATGGAAAGGGAACATTGCTACGCCGAAAGGCAGGTTTATTTCCTATCTTAAGGAAAGGAAGATGATCTCAAAAGGTTATATTTATCATCTCGTTCGCATTAGGAATGCGGAGGCGAAGACGCCTACTCTACAATCAATCCCCGTGGTCAATGAATTTCTAGATGTTTTCCCAGATGAACTCCCAGGCCTTCCTCCTGAAAGGGAGATTGAGTTTAGCATTAATGTGTTTCCTGACACTCAACCCATATCTATTCCTCCATACAGGATGGCCCCGACAGAGTTGCAAGAGTTGAAGGTGCGGCTGAAGGACTTGCTGGATAAGGGCTTTATAGGCCTAGCTCTTCGATGATTTCCCATATGAACTCTCAGGCCTTCCTCCTGAAAGGGAGATTGAGTTTAGCATTAATGTGTTTCCTGACACTCAACCCATATCTATTCCTCCATCTAGGATGGGCCCGGCAGAGTTGCAAGAGTTGAAGGCGTGGTTGAAGGACTTGCTAGATAAGGGCTTTATAGGCCTAGCACTTCACCTTGGGGTGCGCCAGTCCTGTTCATGAAGAAGAAAGACGGGTCGTTACGGATGTGTATTGATTATCGACGGTTGAATAAGTTTACTATAAAGAACAAGTACCCACTTCCAAGGATAGACGACATGTTTGACCAACTCCAAGGTGCCAAGTATTTCTCCAAGATTGACTTACATTCAAGGTATCATCAGGTGAGGGTTAGGGAGAAGGATATTCCAAAGACGGCCTTCCGGACAAGATATGGGCACTTTGAGTTCTTGGTGATGTCGTTCGTGCTAACAAATGCCCCAGCAGCTTCTATGGATCTCATGAATACTGTATTCAGACCCTATCTTTATGTGTTCGTGATCGTATTCATTGATGACATTTTGGTGTATTCTCGTTCGGAGGCGGAACATGCGGGCCACTTGCGGATAGTATTAATGATGCTTCAGGATCGTAAGTTATATGTTAAGCTCTCCAAATGTGAATTCTGACTGAACTCAGCAGCATTCATTGGCCATGTGATATCTGACGAGGGTATTATTGTCGACACTCAAAAGATCGATGCAGTAAAGAATTGGTCGAGACCTACAACACCATCATAAGTTCGCAGCTTCTTGGGGCTAGCAGGATATTATAGGCAATTTGTAGAAGGGTTTTCCTCTATATTAGAACCATTGACTAAGTTAACACAGAAAGCTACTAAGTTCCAGTGGTCTGACGCTAGTGAACGAAGTTTTCAGGAGTTAAAGAATCGATTGACTTCTGCGCCAGTGCTCACTCTCCCAGAAGCAACAAAAGGTTATGTGGTATATTGTGATGCCTCAGGTATATGTTTGGTGTGCGTATTGATGCAACATGGGAAGGTGATTGCTTATGCATCAATACAATTAAAGAAGCATGAAAATAATTACCCGACCCATGATTTGGAATTGGCTGCAGTAATATATACTTTGAATATACGGCAGCACTACTTATACAGCGTCCATGTTGACATCTACACATATCACAAGAGTTTACAATACATCTTCAAGCAGAAGGAGTTGAATTTGAGTAGCGTAGGTGGATTGAATTACTTAAAGATTAAGTTGTCGAGATATTATACCATCCCGTTAAATCCAATGTTGTGGCATACGCTCTCAGTCGTAAGTTAATGGGAAGCTTAGTACACATTGAGGCAGGTAGACAGGGGTTGACTAAAGAGCTTCATCAGCTAGCCAATATGAGAATTAGATTGTTATACTCTGATGACGGAGGGATAACTGTATAGAATACATCATAATCATCTTTGGTAGTCGAGGTAAAAGCACGGCAATATGAAGATCCTACCTTAGTACGATTAATAGAGAGAATTCAACATTGTAAAATTATGGCTTTTGAGATCGGAGTAGATGGGGCACTAAGATACCAGGGCCGTTTATGCGTGCCTGATGTGGTAGGGTTGAGAGAGAAGATTATGATTGAGATTCATCAATCCCGATATTCCATACATCCCAACTCGACAAAGATGTATCATGATGTTAAGGAGTAGTATTGGTGGGATAACATGAAGAATTCTATTGCAGAATTTGTAGCCCGGTGTCCTAATTGTAAACAAGTAAAAATCGAACATCAGAAACCCAATGGATTGCTTCAGAATATAGAGATTCCGACCTGGAAATGGGAGGTGATTAATATGGACTTCATTATTGGATTACCTCGCTCTTATCATAAGTTTGACTCCATATGGGTGATAGTTGATCGACTTACAAAATGTGCCCATTTTCTGCCAGTTAAGACAACTTACACAGCTGAAGATTATGCGAAGTTGTGTATTCAAATAGATTGTTAGGCTTCATGGTATGCCGGTATCTATTATATCAGACCAAGGAGCGCAATTTGCGGCTAACGTTTGGAGGTCTTTTCAGAAAGGTTTAGGCATGCAAGTGAGCATTCCATCCACAAACTGACGGACAGGCTGAACGTAGCATTCAGACACTTGAAAATATGCTACGAGCATGTGTTCTGGATTTCAAGGGGAATTGGGATGACCATCTTCCACTCATAGAATTTGCCTACAATAATAGCTACCATTCCAGTATTAAAATGGCCCCATACGAGACACTATACGGGAGGAGATGTAGATCACCACTTGGATGGTTCGAAGTCGGTGAAACAGAACTATATGGGCCAGATTTGATTCAACAAGCCAGGAGAAGGTGAAACTGATACAAGAGCAGCTGAGGATGGTGCAAAGCAGGAAAAAGTCTTACTCTGATGTCCGACGTCGTGATCTGGAGTTTGAGGTTGGTGATTGGGTTTTCCTGAGGATCTCATCAATGAAGGGTGTTATACGTTTTGGGAAGAAGGGTAAGCTGAGTCCGTGGTATACCGGTCCATACAAAATTCTGCGACGAATTGGACAGGTTGCTTATGAGTTAGAATTTCCATCCGAATTGGAATTTGTCCACCCGGTATTCCGTGTCTCTCTGTTGCGGAAATGTATTGGAGAACCTTCTCGGGTCGTCCCTATCAAATATGTACAACTTACAGAGGATCTATCATATGAAGAAGTTCTAGTGGCTATATTAGATCGACAAGTCTGCAAGCTGAGAACAAAGGATGTAGCTTCCGTCAAAGTATTATGGAGGAACAAGAACAGGGAAGAAATTACATGGGAAGTAGAAGAGGAGATGAAGTCTAAATACCCTTACTTGTTCTAGATTCAAGATAACGAGGATACCTGGGGGACGCAGGACGCATTAGAAGGTGAAATGGCTCTATGAGGTGAGTAGTAGCTTGAGAATACTCTTCCTTAATACAAAATGGAGATATGCAGATAATGTACATATACATAATGCTTGGTATAGCCTTGTGAGACTATACGTTGGGTTTAACTGCTTGCGAGTTTAGCTAGTATCCATTTTATAGGGGAAACTCGGCCAGAAATTTCCGTTGGAATCCACGATGAGTTAGGCTCCCCATAAACTCTTACATTCGAGGACGAATGTTCCTAAGGGTGGAGGATGTTACAACCACGTAAGTTGGTTCATGCCACAAGTTACTCGACACAAATCTGAGAAGATATTATCTTTGAGATGATAAGAAATTAATCTTATTGGTCTTAAATGATACAACAGTGGATAAGGGTAATTAACAAGTATTAGAAGTTAAATGAATCAAGGATGTTGTAACCCGTATTTTTGGGTAAACCTAGGGGTGCTTAATATTCTCAATAGGTCATGTTTTAAGTTATTTGAATCATATAATATCCATATCATAAGTCTTGAAGTCAAACGAGTTATGAAACAAAAGTCAACAAAAGTTGTCGCAACTTATGTTCATAATTTTATTTAAACTTTAGGTCAAATACTATTAAGATTTTATCATAATTTACTTGGAATTACGGGATGATCTACCCACCAAATTGAATATCTATGAGTCTATTTTGCAACGCACTAAACCGTTTATCATTACGATATCGGAGTAGAGAGATATATGTATTGTTGCGAGACTGCACAGGCTGTTTAGTTAAATGAGAGCCCAAAAAGAGGCAATTTTGGGTCGTCCAAAGAGCCCATTTAAAGGCTTATCTCCTAAAATACAACCCTCATTTTATATCACAAATAACCAGACCTAAACCTCTGCAAACTTCCTCCCAAAAATTATCCACAAATCCTAATTGATCTTCTCTCTCTTTCAAGTTCTAATTGGGGTAAAACCTAGAGTTTGAAGAACCAAGATAAGGACTAAGTTATCCAAAAAGTAAGGTAAGTTTATTTCTCTCTTTCATCCATTTGTTCTGCTGTAAATTCATGGTAATTCGTTCTATACTTGTAAGAATTCACGGGACGGTGATTGGAAGTCGTGAGTCCGAATTATTCACTTGTAGCGGACTGTTTTGTGGACTATTTTGTATTGATGTTAGGCTGTGTGTTTTACTACTATTTTGTGGAGTTTTGGAGGAGGAAGGGTGTGGAGAAACACCATATAGATGTAGGGTGGTGGCTGGTCATCCGTCATAAAATTTCTGGGTTGTTTGACACTACTACAGTGGTCGTTTTGTGTATGAAGAGATTGTGGTGTGTGCTGCTTGGTGATTGTTTTGACTTGTGTGAAGTCATATATATAGGGGAGTTGTTGTTCGTTTCATCGTAAAATATGTTATGGTCGATACATAATAGTTATGATTCTTAAATGATAACGATAGTCTCGTTTCTCTTATTGTACATTAAGGAGTCGTGACATTTGCATAACTTGAGGTTGGGCAGTATATATACAAGGTATGTGAGGATATCCCTTTCCTTCTTTTGCACGACTCCGATTATACATAATGCAATGAACGAGCTTCTAAAGATACTTTACTCTTAGAAGCTAGCAGTACTTACATTATTTCCCTTCTTATGGAACAATTGATGTTGAGGTTGCTTCTCTTATTCTTATGTTATCAATGTTGTTGGTACTTCCTGATTCTTATAAGATTCTTGATGAAGAGTTGGTCCTAATAACGTGTACGGCGAATATCGACCTTACGTCACTCCGAAAGGTTCAGAATATAATTCCAATGAGTCCTACATGCATTATATATATATATATATATATGTATGTATGTATGTATCACGCATTTCATGTCAGTATCCCTCAGAGGTACCCAGATGTTAGAGGTTGTATATACTCTGTTGCTATTTACATTACTGTTCTTACTTATGCTTTCCTGCTTTACCTACTCAGTACTTATTCGTACTGGCGTCCTTCTTATTTGTGGATGCTGAATGTCGTGTTGCAGGTCCTGGTAGACAGGTAGACGCAGCTCCACCACCACAGTAGGCTTCCCAGTTCAGCGGTTATTGGCAAGATCCTTTCTCCGGACTTGCCGTGGTCTTGGTATGCATTTTTGTTATTAGATATTATGGGTATGTGGGGCCATGTTCCGACAATGTTTTATCACTTATGCTCCTTTAGAGGCTCATAGACAGGTGTCGACTCATATATAGTTGGTATGCCTTGTTGGCTAATTTTTGTTGTATAGTGTTTTATGGCAGCGTTGTAGCTCGTACCTTATATTTTCATNTATTGTGCAACCACAAATCAGTTGGGTTTTACCGAGCTCTACGTGGCCGGGTGCGTTTTACCGAGCCTATTACGGACGGGTACGATATGATGATGATGTTGCCCCACACAGCCGTATGTTTTAAAAGTTTATGTATATATCACGCATTTCATGTCAGTAGCCCTCAGAAGTACCTAGATATTAGAGGTTGTATATACTATATCCCTGTTTACATTACTGTTCTTACTTATGCTTTCCTGCCTTACATACTCAGTACTTTATTTGTACCGACGTCCTTTTTATTTGTGGATGTTGCATGTCGTGCAGCAGGTCCTGATAGATAGGTAGATGCAGCTCCCGCACCACAGTACACTTCCCAGTTCAGCGGTTATTGGCAAGATCCCTTCTCCGGACATGTCGTAGTCTTGGTATGCATTTTTGTTATAGATATAATTGGTATGTCGGGGCCTTGTTCCGACAATGTTGCATTACTTATGCTCCTTTAGAGGCTTATAGACAGGTTTCGACTCATGTATAGTTTGGTATGCCTTATTGGCTAACTTTTGTTGTATAGTCTTTCATGGAAGCATTGGAGCTCATACCTTATATGTAGTTTCTTAGCAGTCTTGTCATCCCATGTGATGTATTTTCATGCCATTATCTTTCATTGTTTATTTCTCATGATCCATATCTACCATTTATATTGATATCGTCGGCCCTTAAAGAAAATAAAGAAGGTTAGATAAAATGTACGTTGGTGCTCGGCAAGTATGGCCCGGGTGCTAGTCATGATCCTTCAGTTTGGGTCTTGACACCAGGATCTCAACCAAACATACCAAGCACTCCTAAAGCACCATACGAACTTAGTCGAATCCTTGAATCACAAACAATGCTAAAAATACAAATCACCCTCCGATTCAAACTTAATAAACTTGAAACTTCAAATTTCGACAATCGATGCTGAAACCTATCAGACCACGTCTGATTGACCCAAAATTTGTACACAAGTCATGTTTAACATTATGGACCTACTCCAACTTCCGAAATCGGAATCCGACCCTGATATTAAAAAGTCCGCTACCGGTCTCCAAAAATTTGACTTTCGCCATTTCAAGCATAAATAAGCTACATACCTCCAAAGCACAATTCGGACAGGTCCCTCTCAAAATGGCCGGCTGGGTCATTACATTAGGTATCATCACGACTAGATGAATTTTGGGTCATCACGACTATATGAATTAGGTGCCATAACTCTCAAGAGATTTCGTTGTATCTTATTTTAGAGCCCATGACTCAATACGATCAGATTTTTGGAATTTGTTGTTGTTGTATCTTTATACTTTTTGTGGTTGAGAGACTTATTCTGTTAATTATGTTATTTCAATTACATTACATCTTGATCATAATTATTTGGCTCCATGTTGGATGTTACCTTGCTTGAACAAGTGCTGAGAAATTGGTATATTTTTTGTTGATTTAATATGAAATCTGATATGGTGAGTTGGGAGCATAAAGATGGAAGCTTTGACCATGCAAGTGAATCCTTTATTCCATATCTTGCTTACTATATGCATTCTATATTTTATCTAACATGCTACTTGATGCCTCTGTTATGTACTTTAGACTTGTTAGTCGAGATAGAACTATCCATGTTGAGTTGATAACTCTTTTTATAATTTTTGGCAACATTATATCTCCTTTCATAGTCCTATTATGTATAATAATGAATTATACATGTTTGTTTGAATAGTAAATATCACATTACTTGAACCTCGTCACTATTTCATCGAGGTTAGTTTTGATTCTCGTTAAGTACACGTTGTCCCATACTCATACTAAACTTGTACACATTTTATGAAGATTCAAGTATTAGTAGTAGTGAACCTCAAAAGGGTGCCTAGAAGTTGATTGAGGAGATTCTAGGTCGTGCTGCATGATCGCTCGCAGACCCTTGGAGTCCTCTTCGTCCTATTTTCCTACTGTTATTTACCTTTCAGATAATTATATTATTGAGAGATTCTGTTATATCTTATTTTCGAGCTCATGACTCTGTATTACCAATTTTGAAAATATATTGTTGTAGTTTTTTTATACTTTTTATGGTTGAGAGACTTATTCCGCTATAATTATATAGCATCTTGATTATGGGGTTTGGTGCTATCACGACCGTTAGTCGGATTTTTGGGTCGTTATAATAGGTCGAATTTTATGACTTTTCATCAACAACCCATTATGTTGTCAGCAACAAGTAGGTAAGAAATCAATTTAGTATAGTTTCCGAACCCTATCTCTCAATATTGCTGCTGCATGAGCTGGTTTGAGGCATGGAAAATGGTAAATATATTTTCAAGATATTATAGCCAGTGATTTATCTCCATGTAGTTTCAGCTGTGAGATAATCTTTAACATAGAAAAATTATATTCATGACAGATTTCATGGCATTGAGATATTTCGTTTTCAAATTCTTGTCAAGATGCCGATGTAAGAATATCATCAATTTAGCACGACTCTGATTTGATGTTTTATTATTCTCTTTTACGGTGTCCTCAAGAACCATACCATCAAGGTAAATCTCAGCATCCATCACCCAAGAAAGATATTTTTTGCACGTAATATCAAGGTTACAAAATCTAATTTTATAAGATTTTTCATTGATTAAAAAAAAGAGAATTTTTACCTCAAACCTTTTCAAAGTATTTGCTTAGTATGGCAGAGTTTCGTGATGATAATGTGTTATAAAATAAATATTAGAAGTAAATACATCAAAGGCAAGTATAAAGAGAGACGGGTATATTGTTCAACTTCAAACTTATGTACAAATGGATTGCTTTGGCTCTCTATTTATAGAAGAAAAGGAGCTGCTGTGAGGCTTTTCAAGAAGCTGCTGCGAGACTTTTTGGAGCTACTTGCATGAGCTGCTCCCAACCTGCTTGTTTGTTAAGAAGTTGTTGCAAGTCATTTCATTGAGTTGCTTGCAACGTAGCTGCTTCTTAGAAACTTCAATGAAGTGGTAAATAGATAATCTTCTTCAGGAGCACTAAATGGATAAGCTTTTTCAGGAAAATTATCTACCACGAAGCGTGTAATGGACATCCATAATGTAATATTTTTATAGCGCTTTTAAGTTTTACTTTCAGTTTATAAGAAAGCAATTAACTATACTAGCAGTGTGACCAAGTGGGTGCCGCCCATGTAACGAACCACATGTTTTGAAGCAGGGGCGAATCTATCTATACGGGTTGGGATGGTACGCCACTTGCACGCGGCCAAATTCTTAATAAATATATTAATATTTATGCAAAATGGGTTATATGTACAAAGTGACACCTGGATTACACAAATGGCATGTGGGCGCCATAGTTCCATGTTGCATTTGAAGTCACTCATTTACTACACGATTCAATTTCCTGCAACATCTTCTATATATCTTTTGTTTTAAAATCTTTTTCCTACTTACTAGTCCGTATTTCCTTTATTCTTTGTTGGGTTTTGGACCCTCATCTCTTCTTCCTTTACTTCTTTCCCTTTTTATTCGTGTGATATGCTTACTAAATCCCTTTATGTTCTTTCTTTTTTCAAATTTATTTTTACAAGCATTCATTATGCTTCCTACAATTATATCTTATTTCATAAGTAATTTCTTTCGATGCGGAATTTTAAAATTCTAAGTAATATATATTTTCTCTCTTTTGAGTGATACAACATTAATTTATATATTGGAGTACAATTTGACTATATTATTTATTTTATTTTTATTGGAAAAAAGTCCTGATTAATATAGGTTTTAAGTTGATTCTCATATATTCAGAATTTAAAAAATTTGGCTTTGAAAGTCATTGTCATATAACTCAACTATTAAATTGGAAAAATTAACTCAATTAATCAAATCAAACAAGTAATTAAGCTATTCTTTAAGAAAATTTTCTAATTAGAGGCATACCTTCAAGAAATATTTTTTATATATAATTTTATCCTAGAAAATAATTAAATCAAGTGTAAAAAAAAAGTTGAACTAAAATCAAACTTATTTGCCTTCTTAAATAAAAGACCTAAGTGGATTAATTAAAAATTAAATGACTCATTCATTCTTCTTATTCTGTCTTTCTGGTTAGTGATAGGTATACTATATACATATAGTGGTACCTGCAACTTTCTAATCTTGAATCTGCCTAGGTTTTGAAGGATGCTTAAATTTTTTATGATATTAATGCATTCCGTATAAATTACTTTATTCTGTAAGATTTGATATAGTAACACGTTTTGACACTTCATTAGTTTTTAATTTTCGTGAAGGTATCATATCACGTCCTAATTTATCCAGATTATGACTTGTACAAGTTGCACTCTTTGTTAATGTAGTGACTTATATTATGTGCCACACTAATCTGCTTTCTGTCAATTGGCGACTTGAGGAAGGCTCTGAGGCCACAATTGAAGCAGTGTTATGTGTTCGAAACCAGTAATCTCAAGGTTATTTTCGTCAAAATTGGGTTTTTATCTTTTCTTGTTAATGAAAGAAGTAGTAGTCATACCCTCGCGATGCGCGGTTAATATTAAAAAATATTAATTAAATTAAATTATAATTAAGCTTGTTTAAATATAGTAGATCGTATTACTTTAATAAATTTTAATTGTCATCTTATTTGTCAATATTATATACATCTATTAAGTTAAAGGGACTAATATAGTTGAATAACTTTTTTTTGTTCTATATTTTTCTTTATTCTATTATTTAATGTTTAGTATTTTTAAAATGATAATAGAAATTTTTATTAGCATATTACTTTGTTTAATATTTTTGTTTGCTCGCTTTCTTTTTATAATATTAGAGAAGATATATATATGTTTTATTGATCTTGAAATATTTTATAGTATAATAGAAGACATATATTTTATTACTCTTGAAAAAAAAAATCATTAAATTTTTTTCTATTATTCTCAATAATATTATCTGAATTTTAATGAATAAAATTTTTATTAAATTAATGAAACTTATAGGCATCGAATAATATGTTTGTTCAGTATTTTTCTTTATTATATTATCTAATATTTAGTATTATTAATAGAAACTTTTATTAGTATATTACTTTATTTTAAATATTTGTATGCTACTTTATTTTTATAATATATAAAAGAAGATATTTTTTTTATTTTATTCTATTACTCTCAATAATTTCCTTATGTGTTCGAAACCAGTAATCTCAAGGTTATTTTAGTCAAATTGGGTTTTTATCCTTTCTGATTAATGAAATAATTTTATCCCTATTCAGTTCTACACCAAATCAAATTGACTTATCACAATTAATGATTAAATGAGATAAAAATGCATATTAAGTAATCATTGTTAAGTGATAAAAGCTTATGTGCAAACACGTATATGTAAACACCGGAGGAGGGGGGCAAGCACTTCACTTGTTCAATACATGAAGAGAAAAAGAATGTTGTATACGGTTAAAAACCAGGCCCACCCGATTTTACTATTTGGCCGAAGATAGGGAGTTGCATCAAGGGTCGGCCCCGTAGTGGTTCAGACCAAAGCACGAGGGTGAGGTACCGAGTTTTGGAATTCGAGGTATCTATCGAGATCGAGGCCAGTAACGATCGAGACAAATGAGACATACATCGAGCAGGATCGAAGATAGCATGATAACGAAAAGGCGGGATATCCCTGACAGATCAAAGATCATGGCTGAAATCTCGAAACAGACCAAATCAGGAACGACTAATTAGCTAATCATGAAATTTTCTTTTGTAATTAGAGTTGTACCATAAGTATAATTCCTCTACTATATAAAGGTGAGTCCTAATCATTTTTAAGACACGTTGTTCTCACATTTCAAAGCAATATAACACTTTCTTTTTCTCGTTTATACTTTTGTTCATCAGCTTGTTATATATTACAATCAGTTCGAGAGTATTCTAAACTCGAGTGATGAGTTCCATCCAAACACTAGTTTTCTTTACTTTATTGTTAATTTCTATTATTAATCTTCACATTTATCAATTGGTGTTAAGTAAAATCACGTATCCTTAAAACCACATTATAAGTTTAATTGTTACTCAATTTTAAGGGTAAACAGTTTGGCGCGCACCGTGGGGATAAGGATAATAGTGATTGCTTAATACTGATAGATAACACACACTACTTTACGCTTGTTCTTGTAAGTGTTTTTGTTTTCAGGATAAACATGTCAAACTCACAAACAGCGCCCACACATGGTGATAACGGCCTCGGATTTCACGGGGAAAACGACAATATAGTCGCCCCAGGGATCGAGGTGCCCCAGGCTGATCTCGAGGGAGTACCAATTGCAAATCTCGTCGACGTCAATTCCCATATCACCCTAGATGCAAATCTGGGCGCTGATCCCGAAGGTACTGTACGCAGAGAAGGTCGATCAGGTGGTCGAGGTACGCAGGGAGGAGAAGACGGTAGAGTCAGCCTCCAATTGATATTCGAGATGTTACAGGCTCAACAAGTCGTTATACCACAACTACAAAATCAAAGATCGACCACCTGATCGAGACCAAATGAGACATACATCGAGTAGGATCGAAGATAGCATGATAACGAAAAGGCGGGATATCCCTGACAGATCAAAGATCATGGCTGAAATCTCGAAACGAACCAAATCAGGAATGGCTAATTAGCTAATCATGAGATTTTCTTCTATAATTAGAGTTATACCATAAGTATAATTCTTCTACTATATAAAGGTGAGTCCTAATCATTTGTAAGACACATTGTTCTCATATTTCAAAGCAATATAACACTTTCTTTTTCTCGTTTATACTTTTGTTCATCAGCTTGTTATATATTACAATCAGTTCGAGGGTATTCTAAACTCGAGTGATGAGTTCCATTCAAACACTAGTTTGCTTTACTTTATTGTTGATTTCTATTATTAGTTTTCACATTTATCAATTGGTGTTAAGTGAAATCACGTGTCCTTAAAACCACATTATAAGTTTAATTGTTACTCAATTTTAAAGGTAAATAGTTTGGCGCGCACCGTGGGGCTAAGGATAATAGTGATTGCTTAATACTGATCTCGATAACACGCACTACTTTACACTTGTTCTTGTAAGTGTTTTTGTTTTCAGGATAAACATGTCAAACTCACAAATTGCACCCATACATGGTGATAACGGCCTCGGATTTCACGGGGAAAATGACAATATAGCCGCCCCAGGGATCGAGGTGCCCCAGGCTGATCTCGAGGGAGTACCAATTGCAAATCCCGTCGACGTCAGTTCCCATATCGCCCTAGATGCAAATCTAGGCGTTGATCTCGAAGGTAGCGTACGCAGGGAAGGTCGATCAGGTGGTCGAGGTACGCAGGGAGGAGAAGACGGTAGAGTCAACCTCCAATTGATATTCGAGATGTTACAGGCTCAACAAGTCGCTATAGCACAACTACAAAATCAGCACCGTGCACCAAGTGGGGTCGAATATGAGCCTTCCCCAGAAGTTGTTCACAGGGCCGAACCAATACCGAAGAGATCGAACACTATGAATCGGGAACTAACCCCGCCATTATGAAAATGCTCGAGGAACTCACTAAACGAATTGAATCGGGAGAAAAGAAAATCAAGGCAAATGATAAAAAGTTAGAAACATACAACTCCCGGGTTGACCAAATACTAGGGGCACCTCCGATTCTAAAATGTTTGGATTCGAAGAAGTTCGTGCTGAAGTCGTTCCCCCCAAGTGCGGCTCTGGAGCCCATTCCGAAAAAATTCCACATGTCAGAAATCCCCAAATACAATGGGATCACCGACCCTAATGAGCATGTCATCTCTTATACATGCACAATAAAGGGGAATGACTTAGAAGATGACGAGATTGAATATGTTCTACTGAAGAAATTTGGAGAACTCTATCAAAAGGGGCAATGATATGGTATCACAATCTACCACCTAATTCCATCGATTCCTTTGCCATGCTTGTAGATTCCTTTGTAAAGGCATATGCTGGAGCAATAAAGGTTGCGACTAGGAAGTCGGACCTCTTTAAAATGAAACAGAATGACAACGAAATGTTAAGGGAATTCATATCTCGGTTCCAGATGGAATGTGTGGACCTACCCCCGGTCACAGATGACTGGGTTGTTCAGGCCTTCACCCAAGGTTTGAACGAATGCAGTTTGGTAGCATCACGGCAGCTGAAGCAGAATTTAATTAAACATCTGGCAGTGACCTGGGCCGATGTGCATAATTGATACTAGTCAAAGATCAGGGTCGAGGATGATCAAGTGCGGACCCCTTCCAGTTCCGTCTATCCAAATAGGTCCGTTCGCAGAATTCAAAGGGACATCGATAGAGAACCCCGATCGAACAGATATCGGTATCAACCATAGAATGCAGATCATAGAAATAGTGGCCCAGGATGTAATCCCGTTCGAAATGATCAAAGGAACGATCAAGAGAAGAGCTCTCGATGGCTCATGAACAAAAGTGGCTTTGATAAACATGATGATCCCACAGAAGCACCACGATTTTTAGAATACCACTTCAGCATCGACGCGTCAGATATTGTATCAGCCATTGGGAGAATCAAATATACTAGATGTCCTGACCCCTACAGACCGATTCATCCCAAAGAAACCCCAACCAAATATGCAAATACCATTGTACCCATGGTCATAGAACCGAAGACTGCAGACAGCTGAGAGAGGAGGTGCCCTGTCTATTCAACGAGGGGCACCTTCGAGAATTTTTGAGTGACTGAGCTAAAAATCACTTCAGAGACATGGATGCAAACAGGAAGAACCAAAACTCGTGATACATATAATCGTTTGTGGGGTCAACATACCATAAGATCCCATGTTCAAACGCACCAAGGTACCGATCACCAGGAGAAACGAACTCGAGACTATGTACCGGAAGGCACCTTGTCATTCAATGAAGAGGAAGCAGAGGGTATCTCACAACCCCACAATGATGCATTGGTAATCTCTATCCTTATGAATAAAATTCAGGTTAAACATGTTTTAATTTATCCAGGGAGCATTATTTGATCGAGGGTCGTGGAGCAGCTCGGCTTAAAGGACCGGATCGTGCTCGCAGCTCGGGTTCTCAATGGTTTCAACATGGAAAGTGAAACAACTAAAGGCTACATCGTCTTACCATTAAATGTAGTTGGAACTATTTAAGAAACCAAGTTCCACGTGATCAAGGGAGACATGAGGTACAACACCCTACTCGGAAGACCCTGGATTCACAACATGAGGGCAGTTCTATCACGACCCTAACCGATAGGCCGCGACGGGTACCTGGTACCTTACTCAACCGAGTACCAACAGAACGTATCTTTTCGTATCATGCTATCATAGGTAAATGAGACGGAAAGGCTGTCGTAGGATAACTAGAATAAAACATGTACAAAATGATCACTCGTACAATAAACATAGGCTGACAAGACCATACAATCTTTTACGTACAAGACATATGTCTACAAGCCTCTAAGAGTAGATAAATACCATAAATGTCGGGACAGAGCCCGTTATACTAAACAATACACGTCTAAATCATACTGACCAAATAAGCAACTCCAGAGCAAATGAAGCGCGCCAACATCTTCCGCTGAGTTGATAGCCTATTGAGGAGGTCTACTCGTCTGTTTGTATGAACCTGCGGGCGTGAATGCAACGTCCCCAGGCAAAAGGGACGTCAGTACAAAATAATGTACCGAGTATGTAAAGCAATAAAATAACTGAAAGCAACTGGGAGTAAAAGATAATCTGAAGATATTCTTACCTGCTGCTACTGACTCAACTCTCTCAATATAGTAAGTAAAATAGATGATAGCCTTATAAGGCTCGGTATATATAATTGCCCTTCCATAGTAGGCTCGCTCATAGGCGCTCGGTCATACTAGGCTCTGTATCTCGGCCATTCTAAGCTCGCTCATAGGCGCTCGACCATAATAGTCTCGGTATGTAACTTACTATCTGATCAGAGGTTGCCCAATAGGGGTCTGCCTATCGATTATAGCTCGATAGTGGTGAAAATATTGTAATAATGTATATATATATATATACCCTCCTCTCTCTTGACTAGAAGAATACAATACTCAATTGAATATAAAGTCCCGTGAGGGAAAATACTGTAACTTATGAGACTAGGATAATGTATATAAATTTGGGAGTATGAACTTCTCTTTATGCCTCGTTATCAAACACATGTACTTACGAGATCATGTCAAAATGAAGGAAGGGCTTAGCCTTAACATACCTGAGTCGATTCTCTTGAAAATCCCTCTAACACACGTATTTTTGTGATAAAACATGTGACGGCGGATCAAAGTATGAGAAAATCCGTAGATTCTTGAGAAAGATTGTACCGTGCTCTCTTACAATTGCACCTCACACTGTTATTACACAGTATAACTTCGTATGAAATTTTGTTGAAGAAAATTCACGTTGCACCTTGTAGGAGTTCATAAGATTTCCCTTGAAAATTTCCATCCATTCTAGCAAGCTTATGTATTTCCCTCTCAAATAATGTATAATAAGCTCTTATCTTTGAGGTTTTGTGGGCCCTCACTTTTGGGGATGACTTAGCCAACCATTATTCTAATTATGTCACATAGTATGCAAACAAAGAGTCATTTATCTCCCAATTTGATTTGCTTCCACTTTGAGCCCTTTAGGCTTATCCAAGATTATCATTAATTATCCATTAATCTCTTGATTAACTTTTTAATCTACCACTAACCAATGATTAATTAATTACTCACATAATTAAAAATTATCTCAAATTACTTAAAATACTACTCACTTTTAACACACTTTATGTACCCTACTATCATGTTCATGTGGTACCTTGTATGGTACTAGTCCATAAATATCGGGTATTATAGCTCGGACCATATTTTATCCCAAATGGACAATCTTCAACGGAACTCATTTTCTTTGATTTTCTTACCCTCTCACCTTCACGAATTTACTTATCACTTATTTGAAATAGCATAATACTTATAATCCCAAAATATTCTCATTCCCGAATTTATATCGATTAACTTACGATGAAACTTCAATGTACGAAAATGTGGAATGTAACATCTCATTTCCGAGCTTATATCAATTTACTTATGGAATACTTTCACGTACGAAAACATGGGGTGTAACAAGTTCCCTCAACTCTTCACCAAATACTGAAATTCCCGGCACCGTATGGGGTAAAAATGGTGTATGGGGAACAACATGGTGCTAAACAGATGTACGCGGTCGATGAAGTAATACCGGTATCGGCTCTTCCGTCAGTAAAGGAATCGGAGCCAAAATAAAAGAAGGAGGTTAAATAGCAACCACAGGTATCGGCCTCGACCCAATCAGAAGAATGAGGGGCGGACGAGGATGACAAACATTGGATTCCCCAATCCTTCTTAGTTCCTGAGGACTCCGACGCCACAAAATCAACGGTCGAAGAGCTGGAGCAAGCCATACTGATCGAGTACCTACCTGAGCGAAAGGTATATCTGGTCACGAGTTTAACCCCCGAGCTCAGGGAATAACTTATTAAATTTCTTATTGATAATATGGACTGTTTTTCTTGGTCCCACCTAGATATGACAGGGATCCCACTAGAGATCACTATACATTGATTGAGCTTGGATCCGAAGTTCCGCCCAGTAAAACAAAATAGAAGGCCCCAGTATGAGGTAAAACATGCATTCATCAAGGACGAGGTAACCCAACTTCTCAAAATAGGATCCATTCGGGAGGTAAAATATACCGAATGGTTAGAAAACGTAGTTGTAGTCCCTAAAAAGGGAAATAAACTTAGAATGTGCGTAGACTATAAGGATCTAAACAAAGCATGTCCTAAAGACTCTTTTCCTCTTCCAAATATCGACCGCATGATTGATGCCACGGCCGGCCACGAGATCCTTAGTTTTGTCGATGCCTACTCCGGGTACAATCAAATAAACATGAACCCGGAGGATCAGGAAAAGACTTTGTTCATAACTAAGTACGGCACCTATTATTATAATGTAATGTCATTTGGACTAAAAATGTTGGTGCCACTTATCAACACCTAGTAAATCGAATGTTCGAAGAACAAATAGGTAAATAAATGGAGGTTTATATTGACATGCTAGTTAAGTCCCTGCGAGCAGAGGACCATTTGACACATTTGCAGGAGACCTTTGATATACTAAGTAAATAAAACATGATGCTCAATCCGGAGAAATGTGCATTCGGAGTCGGTTCGGGCAAGTTCCTTGGCTTTATGGTACCTAATTGGGGGATAGATATTAACCTCTATAAGATCAAAGCAGTCAAATACATCACAGTTGTAGACAATGTTAAGGTCGTACAAAGATTGACAGGGCGCATAGCCACCCTAGGCCGATTCATCTCGAGGTCTTCGTATAGAAGTCACCGGTTCTTGTCACTGCTCAAAAAGAAGAACAACTTTTCATGGACCCCAGAATGCCAACAAGCATTGGAAGAATTAAAGTGGTACCTCTCGAGCCCGCCATTGCTTCATACTCCAAAAGCAGACGAGCAACTCTACTTATACTTAGAAGTCTCAAAAATCGCGATACGTGGGGTCCTAGTTCGAGAAGAGCGAGGTACGCAATTTCCTGTTTACTATGTTAGTCGAACTTTAGTTGAGGCCAAGACCCGGTACCCATATTTAGAAAATTTAGCGCTTTCCCTAATAAGCACCTCTAGGAAATTAAAACCATATTTTCAATGTCACACAATCTGTGTGGTGACTATTTATCCTCTTCGCAATATTTTTCATAAGCCTGAACTCTCGGGCCGATTGGCCAAATGGGTCGTCGAGATCAGTGGGTACAGCATCGAGTATCAACCTTGAACATCCGTCAAGTCTCAAATCTTAGCAGACTTCATGGCCGACTTTATGCCAGCCCTCGTACCTGAGGTCGAAAAGGAAATATTATTAAAATCGGGTACATCATCGGGGGTATGGACCCTCTTCACAGACGGCGCTTCGGACGTGTAGGGGTCCGGGCTAGGCATCATTTAAAGCCTCCCACGGGTAATACAATTAGACAATCTATTAAAACTTCCAAGTTAACTAACAATGAGGCCGAGTATGAGGCCATGATTGCATGTCTCGAGCTAGCTAAGAGTTTGGAAGCAGAGCTCATCGAGGCCAAATGTGACTCCCTACTTGTAGTAAACTAAGTCAACAGAACCTTCGAGGTTCGAGAAGATTGAATGCGGAGGTCCTTGGACTAACTATAGGTGACACTACATCGGTTTAAAGAATGGAACCTACAGCATGTACCTCGAGAACAAAACAGTGAGGTCGATGCCCTTGCAAATTTGGGGTCATCGGTCGAAGACGATTAAATTAGCTCGGGGATTGTCGTACAACTTCCGAGGTCAGTAATCGAAGAAGGCCACGTCGAAATAAACTCCACAAGTCTGACCTGGGATTGGAGGAATAAGTATATCGAATACCTAAAGAACGGAAAGCTTCCATCAGACCCTAAGGAATCAAGGACTCTACGCACGAAGGCCGCACGATTCACGTTGGCCGAAGACGGAACATTGTATAGAAGGACGTTCGATGGACCATTGGTTAATATGTTTGGGACCAAGAGATACCAACTACGTCCTACGAGAAATCCACGAGGGCACCTGTGGAAATCATTTCGGTGCCGAATCATTGGTTCATAAAGTCATCAGAGCAGCATACTATTAGACCGATATAGAAAAGGATACAAAAGAGTTTGTTTGAAAGTGAGACAAGTGTCAAAGGTATGCGCTGATTCACCAACCCGGAGAGAAACTCCACTCAGTATTATCCCCATGGCCATTCATGAAATGGGGAATGGATATCGTCTGCCCTCTACCATCGTCCCCAGGTAAAGCTAAATTTATTTTGTTTATGACTGACTATTTCTCTAAGTGGGTTGAAGCACAGGCATTCAAGAAAGTCAGAGAAAAAGAATTCATAGACTTCATCTGGGACCACATTATATGACGATTCGGGGTGCCTACCGAGATCGTATGCGATAATGAAAAGCAATTCATCGGCAGCAAAGTGACAAAGTTTCTCGAAGACCACAAAATAAAAAGGATCATGTCAACGCCATATCATCCCAGTGGGAATGGACAAGCCGAATCGACAAACAAGACCATCATTCAAAATTTAAAGAAAATATTGAACGACGCTAAGGGAAAACGGAGAGAAATATTGCCCGAGGTCCTTTGGGCGTATCGAACAACGTCAAAATCCAGTACGGGGGAAACACCATTCTCTTTAGTCTGTGGTTCCGAAGCTTTAATCCCGACCGAAGTCGGGGAACCTAGCTTCAGGTTTCGATATGCAACGAAAGAGTCAAATCACAAGGCTATGGATACAAGCCTCGAATTGCTAGATGAAAGGCGGGAAGCCGCTCTCGTTTGAATGGTCGCACAAAAAGAGAGAATCAAAAGGTATTACAACTGAAGAGACAATATTTGACACATTAAAATCGGGGACTTAGTTCTGAGAAAAGTATACTCGAGACCCAAACAAAGGAAAATTTAAACCAAATTGATCGTACCAGGTCCTCGATGTCATCGGAAAAGGATCCTACAAGCTTGGACCGATGAACGGAGAGCAATTGCCGAACAGTTGGAACATATCGCTTCTCAAACAATATTATTGCTAAGGTATGAGCTTCTCCATTTTTCATTTACATTTCATACAAACCAACTGCAGGTGTTTGATCGAAAACGTCGAGGGATTCTTCATCACAAAGTCCTTAGATCTGAAAGCACGCGTTGCACTCTTTTTTCCTTAGACCAGTTTTTGTCCCAAATGGGTTTTTTCGGCGAGGTTTTTAACGAGGCAACCATTGTTAGTGCTAACTTAGAGCAATTCAACAGTATCCGAGTCTTCTTTAAAATCAACCTTGAATACTGGGAGGCATCACCCTCGAATGATTACATGGAAAGTACTTCATGTCAACAGGGTCTTGATAGGTAAATCTTTTAAAGGGCCAAACGGTCGAATGAACCGTGTCCATGTAGATTACTCGAGTCCTAATGGAAAATCATGTATGCATGTATAATCTATTGAAAGAAGTATTTTTTCCTTGCCAGATATTCCATGCCTTAGAGAAAGTTTTACTTTACAATTTCATACTTGTAATCTATTGTGGAAACTGGCTTGAGGTCCAATCGCAACTAAAGTTCGAACAATTGACTCCGCACTCGGGGACTGCCACCCAAAAAATTGACAATGGTCAAACCTCGAGATTGTAAGACCTTAAAAAGGAAACCCTCGATTTACAGGCCACAGCCACCCCACTCGGGGACTGATACTTCGAACAAGTTCAAAGTATAACGGGGAAACAAGCCCAAAAGGAAAATCTCGAGCTAGAGTCTACGGCCAAAATTTACATGGTTTGGAGACATCTGAATCCCGTAATAAAAACAGGCTTTCAAATACTTTCATAAACCGGTTAAAAAGGCTACCCTCGGAAAAATGACAAAAGGATATCGAAAATATCAACCTTCAAAAAACCCTAAGGGGTATCGAATTATTCGAACTCTCGAACAATTTTGTGATAAGGCATAACAAAGCAAAGGGTTTAAATAACACCAACCCCCGAAAAACCTAATGGGTACAGATTTATCTCGTGCTAAGGCATGACAAATTTTTATATAATTAACTATTTTAAGCCGAAAATGGGAAAAATCCATTCTTTTGAGGCCATATCGGCCTAATTCAAGAGCCTAAGGGCCATTTTATTTTTTGAGTTCGAGAAGTCATCCTCACTCAACCAAAACCTAAGGGTCATCCTATTTTGAGTTCGAGCAAGTACTCACTCGATTATAAAAAACTACATTAGTCCGACTTAGATCAAATTGCCTAAGCTTCGGACTTGCGAACAAAATTTTCATAAGACATAAGTGAATCAGAATTTTCACAAGGCAGAAGTTGAAATAAAGACAAGACAGAGAAAAAAGAAATGTTTTATACATATGAAGATATTTACAAAGGATCGATCAGGGTCCTACATAAAAGTTCAAATATATATATATATATATATATATATATATATGTAAGTATATATATATATGTATGTATATATATATGTATGTATGTATATATAGGTTCCTAACTATTCTCGGGGGCAGCTTCTCCATAGGGGTCCCCCCACTCTCGGACCCGTTCTCGGTGCCATCATCATCATATCAGAAGAGGCCAGCACTCTGGCATCGACTTCATGCTCTTTAGAATTTATTATCTCGTCGGTAAGATCAAAACCTCGAGCATGGATCTCCTCAAGGGTTTCCTTTCGAGATTGGCATTTGGCGAGTTTAGCAACCTAATGTGCTCGAGTTTGAGCGGTCTCGGAAGGCTCTCTCACTTGGGCTTGAGCAGATTAAGCATCGGACCAGTAGACGGCCACGATCGCCTCTACATCGGCCTTTGCCTTTTCGGCCTCAGATTTGGCCTTTGTAATTTTGGTGGCCAATCGAGCCTTGAGCTCCTCTATTTTCTTTGCCTGAGCTGAGCTCTTCTTCTTCATGCCTCAAAGCTGACTTTCGACCGATGACAATAGAGCTCGAGCAGCCTATTTCTCTATAGCAAAATGGTCCATACTTTCTTTCCACCCCAAGGTCTCCGCCTTCATCATATTGACCTCCTCCCGGAACTACTCGATCATCTCGACCTTCTGCTGAACCTGTGAGATTGAAGTATTAGCCACCATTCCCGAATCAAGTCCATGAGCTTTTAAGATTGTCATTACCTGCTCAATCAAGTTGGTTTGTTCCTTATGAGCCGTTTCCAACTTTGCTCAGAGGTCCTTGATCTTTTCCTCTTTTTGCCCGCTGAGAAGTTTGAGGGCATTTTTCTCCTCTGTGAGCCCTCAGATATTGGCCTCACATCGACTCAGCTCTGCTTGGGACTTGTAAAATGCCTCCTGATGGAACGCCAAAGCCTATACAAAAAAAAGAAAGGAAACTAGATAGTTAAAGAAGAAATAAACTAAGTGCGATATCGACGAAAGGAGTTGAGACTCACCCGATTCAGGGCTTATTGAGCGTCATCGAAGAGGCTCGACGCTTCACTCAAGTTGGTAGCATCCTCGACCCCGGTAAAGTAACCACGGAAGGGGTCCTCTCCTCTGTGGGTCCTTTCTATGTCGGGAGTCCTCATAGCTTGGGCCTCCCGAATTGCCTCCTCAAAAAATGCAAGGAGAGTCGGCGAGTTTCCAATTACTATTGCCCAAAGTGAATCACTCGGGGGTTTCTCTTCACTGCGAAGGGCCTCGGAGCCGACCCCTTCAGACGTACCCCCCGTTTGCTCATTTCGGTGGGAGGCATCTTCGATCTTCGACGACTCGAGGAATTTTCCCAAGTCCTTTTCCAAGACCCCCTCGGCTCGAGGCGGGATCTCCTCAACCACCACTGACTCAGCGGCCTTTGGGGCCACAATGGTCTTCTTCACTCGGGCCACCAGTTTGAAGTCGTCATCGTCTTCTTCTTCTTCTTCCTCCCTTAGTCACTGAAGTACATCCGCAGGCAGGGCAACGCTGTCTGCCTTCGACTTACGAGCCAGATTTTTCCCGGGCTTTGGACCATCGGAGGTTGAGGACCTTTTTCTCTTTTTATCCTTCGTCGGTTTCGGGACCGGGTTCGAAGTCTCCTCCTCACCGGACGGGGGCCTCATGACTGCATCTTTGCCCAGGTCTGTATATGTTA
>ML440030.1:9236-21352 GCA_005239525.1 Nicotiana knightiana
ATATATATATATATATATATATATATATATATATATATATATATATATATATATCTTGAATGTGTTTATCCCAAAATTTAACATGTAATGCTAAGTCGTCTGCCACTTTATTGCCATCCCCAGACGTGTTCCTTAGGTCTGGACTTTCCGCCTTAAGTATAAACTACCTGCAATCATCAATAAAATTCATGTAATGGTTATTATGCATTAGTGAACATATCAATTATTTCCTTGCCACCTGTTTTGATTTCTAGAGCGTAGAGGTAGTAGATTGTTTTCAAGATCAATTTCTAGTCCATGCTTCAAAGCAAGGATTTCAACATAAAAATTGGTTGTGTATTGTATTTTTTCGATAAAACCAACCCTTTTTTTTGGGGGGGGGGGGGGGGGGGGAAGGAAAAAAAAACGTTGTTCCCACATTTATTTCCGGTATTAATGCTACAAAATTGTCCTAAATGATAATTAACTTAACACCATGTATTTATAATTAGGACATATATCTTAGGGTAACCGGATAAAAAATTGTGTGAATGATTGAAAGTTAAGAGACTAAGTTCCTAAAACTAGGTGATTAGCGAATAGTGTGTGGGTTAGACACAAATCACGAGTTCGAAACCTGCAGAAAATTTAAGTGAAGTAAAGTAGAGAAACTAGTCCATTATCTAGGTTAGCCACAAGTCACGATTTCAAACCATGCAGAGAATTAAGTAAAATAGAGGAACTAGCTCATTATTCATTGAATTCAACCTTTTCGAGTATTGAAAAATAGATAGTAGTATAGACAAGAAGCTAAAGCTACAACAAAAGCAAAGGAAAAGGCGAAACGACAAAGACACAACAAAGAGCCAACAAAGTCTGCATCTCTTCTTCATTTGATCTTGCAACCTCTGCCTTGTTCATATATAATCACGACTCAGCCTCAAACAAAATACTCCTTGCTACTCAAAAAATGTGAAATTATGGAGTGGCTTCCACCATAGAAATCAAAAATTATATAGTTAAGGGGAATTTAAGAGCTAGTTGAAGAGCGTGGATTCAACATCAATATCTGTTATAGAGAATCCAACAGACTTGCAGATAAACTGACGACTTTCAACCATGAAATTGGGGAGTCCATGTCATCAACTCTTTCTCTGAACTCCTAACATAAGTTAAAGAGCTTATATTTCTCGTATCCCTTTGAAATGTCGTCGGGTATGTGAACAATATTCAAATATTATTCATTTTTGTAGGATCCTGACACCAATGGGACAATATTTTTGAACACCATGGGCAGAAGCTACGGTTTGAATTGCATTAACCCAACAACTTTGGTTCAAATTCTTCTATATATATCATAAGAAATTTACTAATATTAACGAATATTAAGTATTATACCAGTAACTTCAAAATCTAATTCAGTCGCGCCGTTGCGAACAACATAGCTAAAAGAATGACCACATATATATTTTGAGGAATGAAAGGAGAATCATGAGATTTGATAACGGGAATGTCATCACTCAACATGTAGTCCCCATATATACCTCTGTTTGCATATATAGTAAATACAGTTTCCTCTGCGGTGATCACCAAGATTACGTGAAGAAACTAAGAAGCAACAGTCATAACTAATAAAGAAAATTCGATCGCTCAACATATCATTTAATTAGTTCTTGATCCAGCCGGTAAATTCAACATTAATATCCGTCTTAACATATATAATCTAAGATCATGTCAACCAAAAATAATTGTCCACTTGACGAGCTGTATCTCTGTCCTGTAATACGAAAGATACTACGGTCTCATTAAACGAGGAAGAATCAAACACTATATATATGGTCTTGCCACATAATAAAATTCCCCTTATACACAATGATATCAGTCAATTTTGAAGCTGGAATCTATTAACTTAGTCCACTTAATTCCCATTCAATGCAAGAATTCGAATAATATAACTCAATATAATCATATTTATTAGCCTCACCAAACAGTACACCACTAGAGAAAAATTACTGTCATGAGTACTACTCCCTGCATGTGTCGATAAATTAGTGGATCGAAAATTCTCATTTTTCTCATATGTTGTTTTTGTCACCTTCACCAACCAACTTCTACAACTAGACGAATTAGCAATGGAATTAACAGCGGCATCGCGATCAGGATGTAATTAAAAAAAGATAAACGGTGCTTTCGATGAGATAAATTCTAGGGAACAATTCCGAGTTACAAACAACAAATGGGAAGGGTAATTGAAGAGATAAATCAGGAGAGTTTCTTTTGAAGGGAGGTATTAAGGAACGCCATGTTCTACAGACTGCAGGAAAGCGGAGGACGTCGAAAGGGTTGCTGTCCAGGCGTTTTCTGTTTACTTTTTCTAGCCGATATACATAAATTATACATTAATTATACTTATTTATTACATATTATATATGAATTCTACATATATTATACATCTATCGGCTATTATTAGTCTAAGAGATTAAGTGGACGACTATTTGAGTTAATTCTTCATTAATTCGCTCAATTTCTCGAACTTGTCGTGCGATGTCAAAAAAAAATTGACAACTTGTAACTCGTTTGGTCAATCAACCAACTTACAACTTGTTTGGATGGTTTTTACCTATTGTATTGTATCGTATTGTTACTTTAAATATGATATTTATTTTTATTGTTACTCATATTTTATTGTATCATATCGTTAAATCCGTCGTTACGTAACGACGAAATGTGCCACTTTATATAACGACTGATTTGGTGTGGTCGCTTCGTTACCTTGTCTTTTTCTTTCATATCATCCTTCATTATTATTAAATAATTTTATTTTATCTTTTATCCTACCTTTTAATATAAAATTTTTACACCGTATCATGAGTTTTCTTTTATATGCAAGTTTATACTTTATATTGTTGGTGCGTGATATTATTAAACGATGGCAAACAATACAATCTATCCAAATAATATATTCATCAAACGATACCATAAAATACAATACATTATGAAATGATATGTAACAACTATCCGAACAAGCTGTTAATAGCGTAATAATACTATTTTTTCATTGAAAAAAAAAGAAGAGAAATTTGTTTGTGAAAATACAAGTATCTATCATCTGTTATCTGTTATCTATCTATCTATTTTATTACTATATTAAAAGCACTGAGGCCCTTAACGAAATGTCGTACGCCAAAGGCGGAACCCGTCAAGACTTTGAAGTCTTCTCTCTCCTCAAAGTAGCGATCAACAGTGCACGCCGACGACTGCCCTTCATGGCCTCCACGGCTGGCGGCCAGCCTCCCCCTGAGGTTAGTCCATCGTCTCCCTCCCTCCCAGCCGTTACCAACCTCTACAAACCCTAATACATCAAAAACCTATGCGAATTTATTAAACCCTATTGTCAT
This sequence comes from Nicotiana knightiana, assembly GCA_005239525.1. Taxonomy (NCBI): domain Eukaryota; kingdom Viridiplantae; phylum Streptophyta; class Magnoliopsida; order Solanales; family Solanaceae; genus Nicotiana; species Nicotiana knightiana. The sequence continues at coordinate 12,614 of ML440030.1, forward strand.
TAATACGCTCATGCAAACCCTAGATACGCTACCATTGAAACCAGTTGAGTTCCTTCATGGAGAACCAATTGTGAAGTAGAAGAAACAAGAAGTGAAGCAATCCATCATACAACAAGGGCTTCAACTTGCAGTTCTGGGAAAATTTTCATATGGGAAGCCTGTCATTGGTGAATTACGTAAAATGATTCCAATTCAATGTGAGATTAAGGGTCATTGTTCAGTTGTCTTCATTGAAGACAATCATGTGTTAATTAGGCTGTCTTTATTAGAGGATTATGTTCATCTTCTATCAAAGCCAGCTTTTTATATAAAGGCTCAATCAGACATGTGGCAGATGCGTTGTACAAAATGGAATCCATGGTGGACACCTGATGAAGAGACTCCAATTACCATAGTTTTTATTAGTTTTCCAGAACTTCCTCCAAATTTCTTAGGTAAGGAATGTGTATTTTCATCAGCTCGTGCAATTGGTAATCCATAACATGTGGACCTAGCAACTCAAAATGGGACTAGACCTAGTTGTGCTAAAGTAAAGGTGGAAGTAAATTTGCTAGGTAATTTCCCTAAACGTATTAAGATTTTTGAAGAAGCAGATGAATCTGGACCAGAAGAGTTTAAATGGATTAATATTAAGTATGATTATATGCCTAAATATTGCAAGCTTTGCAAGAAACAAGGGCATAGTGAGGCAGAATGCTGGGTAATTCATCCTGAATTACACAAGAGATTTGATGAAGATATTGAGGATCAAGGCAAGGAAAAGACAGTTGTGGTAAGAAAAGAAGCAACTGGTACAACTGTAAATTCTACAAAGGTTATGTCAAGTGGAAAGGTGGTTGGTAAGCCTGCTACTAATCATGCCAAGCAGGAATGAATACAAGCAAGGAAGAATAAATACCAACGGAATAATCGGGGTCACATTGTTGATAACAAACAAGGTAAGGAAGCTGACAAGGGTAAAGGGAAGGCCAAACTTGAGGATGTAGCAACCAAGAACAAGTTCAATGCACTAGAGGTTGAGGAAATTCATCAACCTACTCTACAAATTATTGAAGGCAAAGGTAAGGATCATAGCAATGGTAAGAAGAAGGAACACGGGGAAAAACAATCGAAGAAGGTCCATGACAAGGAAAAAGAAGGCAATACCAGAGTGTCAAGCCCTAATCCTAAGGTTTCTGGGGTTAGGGTTGGGAAGGATGCCAATACTAAACCGGCTGGAGAAGGTAATCAACAGGAACTTAAGCGTGTAAAGAAGGAAGCAGTTGAGAAAATGTTGGAAGATCAACATAATGGGAACTTAGCTAAGGCTAATCCTATTGTTCCTAGTGATCAAAGTACTGATGAAAAAGCTAATAAGGAATCCAAAATCTACTGGGTTCATAGAAGGTTTGGAACTAGCAAAGAAGAGCTAAGGCAACTCAATGTGACTACAAACCAGTCATGTCAAGATATTTTGTCTCAAACATTTGCAGATTCTGGGCAGCTTGAGGACCTTGATGAGACAAACTCAACAAAATTTGTAGGGAGTGATGCAATTGAGGTGGAGGATGATCAACTAGGCAGGACAAAGACAACAGGAGACAAAGTGAGGGATAGCAACCCACCTGGCGATAGGCTGGCGATGCCAGGCCTAAAGCAAAGCTCCCCAGGCGTTAAGCTGGCGACGCCAGGCCTGGTGCCAGGGTCACCTGATGAAGAAACAATATTAAACCCTATCCCTAGTGCAATTGTCAAGATTGATGGTGTTCCGGTGTATGCATTGGAGAACAAACTTGATGGAGATGATAATATGAAGGTTAAGGATGATACAGTAGGGTCAGACCAAAGCACAAGTAATGGAAAGAGTGGTGATATAAATAGAACAGACATTTCTGAGCAGCCTACAACAGTAATTCCTGGTCTAGGCAGTGTCTATGAGCAACAATTCAAAATTATGCAGGATGTTGCTTCTTCTATGGTGAATAACAATTAAAAGGTTGATGAGAGGGAAATTGTTCCAAGAGAAACTGGGGAAATAGAGGAAGTTCCTATGGGTTCTGGTACTGACCAAATTATGCCGTTGCAAATTAGAGTTCCACAGAAGACTCCTCTAAAACGGTTACATGATTTAGCTACATACAATGTGACACCAATTGATGAAGACTTAATGAGACAAAATCCAATGGAGGATGAAGGAGATGATGAATCAACAGTAGAAAACTTTAAACAAGTCGCTTGGGAAGGGGATTTATCACCCACATCTAGTGCTAAAGGAGGTAATAAAACTAAGAAGAATCAGAATAAAGAGCTACCACAACCTTCAAGAATAATGCCCAGGAAGGCAGCTTCTATATCTAAATGATGATGATCAAAACATTAATATGGAAGATAAGGTCTGTGAATACACAACAAGCCTTTCCTAGGGTGATCAACATGAATATGGAGCATAGTTTTTGTGTAGTTGCATTGATGGAGTCTTTTCAAAAGAAGAGATTCATTGATAGATATAGAAGAAGGTTGAATATGGAGACTGCTTATGCAAATATTAATGTGCAGATATGGTTGTTCTTTGATGCAGTGGTGGAATGGGAATTAGTGGAGGATACTGAGCAACAGGTGACTGTGAGAGTGTTTCACCATGATCTGGGGCAACACATGATGATGACATTTATTTATGCAAAATGTTCAGCAATGAAGAGGTTGGAATTGTGGGATCACTTGTATTACTTAGCAAGTGATATGAAATTTCCATGGTTGGTAGGAGGGTATTTCAATGTGATATTGCATGAAGATGATAAAATAGGAAGATTGCCAGTACACCCTGAATATGAGGATTTTGCATTTTGTGTAAACTCGTGTGGTTTGTTTGAGCAAGGATATAAAGGAAGCCCATTTACATGGTGGAATGGGAGACCCAATGCTGCGTTTATATTCAAGAGACTGGATAGGATCTTTGTGAATATGCCATTTCAGAACATGTTGCCAAATATTGAAGTTGAACATCTAATCAGAACTGGATCAAATCATGCACCATTATTAATGACATGTGGGGAACAGACCACCAATTTTGTCAAGCCTTTCAGGTTCTTGAACTTTTGGACTAAGCATGCTACATTTATGGATGTGGTGAGGCAGAATTGGGAAGCAGATTTCATAGAGGATCCGTTTTTGATGTTCAAGCAGAAGCTTAAGAGGGTGAAGGCAACACTGTCAAAATGGTGTAGGGAAACATTTGGTGATATCTTCAAGCAGTTGGAAATTTTGGAGGACATTGTTAGGGTGAAATATATGTTGTTTGAAGAAGAGCCTACAATTGAGAACATGATTGTGCTTCAAAAGGCTCAATCTGAATTGAAGAAATACTTGAGTATTGAGGAGCAGTAGTGGAAGCAAAAAGCTGGGATGACTTGGTTTGCTGAAGGAGATAGGAATACAAGTTTCTTTCACAATCATGTCAATAGAAAAATAAAGAAATTTCAACTGAAGAGGATCAAAAGGGGAAGTGGGGTATGGATTGAAGACCAGGAGCAACTAGCTACAACTGCAGTGGGTTTCTATCGAAAGCAGTTCACAAATGAAGGTGATGCATCTGACTTCTCCTTGCTCAATAATATACCTTCGATGGTCACTATGGAACATAATTTAGAACTTAGCAGATTGCCAACAATTGAAGAGGTAAGGACAACGGTTTTTGAGCTTAGTGGGGAGAGTTCTAGTGGTCCAGATGGATTCACTGGCCTGTTTTATCAAACATGCTGGGATGTTGTTGGTGCTGATATACACAGCATGGTGCTACACTTCTATGGAGGAGTTGCACTACCTAAATCCATAACTCACACCAATTTAGTGTTTCTACCTAAGAAAACTAGAGTTGAGACCTTTCCTGACTTAAGACCTATTAGCTTGAGCAACTTCATTAACAAGGTCTTGTCTAGGGTGTTACATGATAGATTGGAAATTTTTTTGCCTTCTCTAATATCTCCTAATCAATCCGGATTTGTGAAGGGTAGGAGTATATTTGAGAACATCTTATTGGCTCAAGAAATTGTCACTGATATAAGGTTAAGACGAAATCCAGCTAATGTTGTGATCAAGCTTGATATGGCTAAGGCCTATGATAGGGTTTCATGGAAGTACTTATTGCATGTACTAAGGAAGATGTGATTTTCTGAGCACTTCATCAACATGGTGTGGAACTTGGTGTCAAATAACTGGTACTCAGTATTGGCGAATGGGCAGTCCGCAGGGTTCTTTAAGTCTACAAGGGGTGTGAACCAAGGGGATCCTCTATCACCAGCACTGTTCATTCTGTCAGTTGAGGTACTTTCCAGGTCTTTGAATAAGCTATTTGAAGACAGGTCATTTGTGGGATTTGGAATGCCTAAGTGGTCCGGTCCTTTAAATCACTTGGCATATGCTGATGATACTATAATTTTTTCTTCTACTCATCCTCCATCCTTGAGCAAGATTATGGTGGTATTGGGGAACTATGAGAAGATATCAGGCCAGATGATCAACAAAGATAAGAGTTCATACTACATCTATTCAAAGATTCCTAATGGATTGTGTCAGGCGGTTGGAGCTATTACAGAATTTGCAAGAGGTAAATTCCCCTTCACATATCTAAGGTGTCCTATTTTCTACACTAGAAGGAGGAAGTAGTATTATGAGGATCTTATCAAGAAAGTAAAAGCTAAATTGCATTCATGGAAAGGAAAGCTGCTGTCATTTGGAGGAAAAGCAACACTCATTTCTAGTGTGTTGCAAAGTATGCCAGTCTACATGTTATCAGTCCTTCATCCACCAAAGAATATCGTGGAGCATCTTCATAAGATTTTTGCTAGGTTCTTTTGGAGCACAAAGGAATAAGGGAGAAGCAGACATTGGGCTTCATGGAAAAATCTTTGCCTTTCTAAAGAGGAAGGGGGCCTAGGTTTTAGGTCCTTACATGATGTGTCGAGGGCATCATTTGCTAAACTATGGTGGAGTTTTAGGAACACAAAATATTCGTGGTCTAATTTCATGTGTAATAAGTATTGCAAGAAGGAGATACCAACGGTGGTGCAGTTTAGAAGGGGGTCTCATGTTTGGAGACAAATGCTGAATGCTAGGGAAGAAGTAGAACATGAGATCCTATGGTAATTGAAGAGTGGAACAACTAATACTTGGCATGAAAATTGGACTGGATTTGGTGCACTTTGTCACGTATTACCTTAAGACTTTCCAATCAATGAAGATCTTCAGGATGTGGCAGAATTACGGCAAGGTGAAATATGGGATGATCTGCTGCAAGATCAAACCTTCAATGAGGATATTGTAGAACATATAAGGTTAAATGTGCATTATGAAGGCAGTGAGGGATACTGGGATAGGCCATACTGGATGACAACTCCTTCAGGCAAGTTCAGTGTTACCAGTGCTTGGAAAATATTAAGGCATAGTGCGGATCCTAATCAGGAATTCAAGTTAATGTGGATTAAAGGAGTACCATTCAAGATATCATTCGTCTTGTGGAGATTGTGAAGGCAGAAAATAGCTACTGATGACATGTGGACGAGGAAAGGGAAAATGGTGATGTCTAGGTGTTGGTGTTGTCAGCAGCCCCAAGAGGAATCTATTGAGCATATATTTGTCACAAGTCCTACTGCTGGAATTACTGTGCCATTAATTCAATTGAAGCAGTTCATGGGGGCTGCTGGAATTACTGTGCCATTGATTCAATTTAAGCAGGTTATAAGGCATTGGTGGTATGCTCAATGCTGTCCAAATTTAAAGCCATTGATTCAAGAAGTACCAACTATTATCACTTGGGAACTTTGGAAGAGAAGAAATGCAGGTAAACATGGGGGTTCAGTGTCTACAAAATAGAGTGATTCATGAGATCAATAGGACATTGCATCAACTGGCAAGGGTGAGGTATTCTTGGATGCCTAATATTCCATTGTTATGGCCACACATAATTCAATATTTTGAAGGATATAAACCTATACCAATCACTACAAGAGTAATATGGAAGCTTCATTTTCATGGTTGGTACAAATGCAATGTTGATGGAGCCTTAAAAGGAAATCCCGGTCCTAGCTCATTAGGCTTTTGTGTGAGGAATGATTAAGGTGATGTGGTGTATGCAAGAGAAGTAGACTTGGGGGTGACAACTAATGTGGTGGTTGAAGCTAAGGCTATTTGCCAAGGATTGGAATATTGTGTGGAGCATGATCTTCACTCTCTCATATTGGAGACGAATTAATTAGTGATGAAGAAAGTGATAGAAGGGGAATGGGACCCTTATTGGGTAATTGCAAATGATGTGAAGAGAATTATAGAGATGAAGGGAAACTTCAATGTGATATTTCAACATTTGTTCAGAGAAGGCAACTCAGTGGTGGATTTTATAGCTAACATTGTGTTTTCTTTTACAGGTACATTTGAGTTTCACTCATTCTCTGAACTACCTAGTGCAGGGAGAAGGTTGATTAATTTATAGAAGTCTCAAACTCCTAACATTAGGGTTATAATAGCAAAGAGATGATCCCCAGACTGATGGATTCACAGTATTGGAATCAGCACATACCTCCATGTTTCTTTTATGTCTCATTCTGTATGCTATTAAGGTACTTTCCAGTGGTATTAGCATGGTCACATTCTCATTCTGGGGGGTGCTTTGATAGTGTACAGGACCAATGTGATAAGAAGGTATTGGATGGTGCAATTTATTCTACTTCGGATATGTTCAAATATTAAGGGAAAGGTTGAACATGTCATGTTGTATCTCTGGAGATTGTTGAATCATTTCTCACTGGTATTAGCATGGTTTCATGCTCAATCTGAGGATGGTGTATCAATGTCTACAATGATGCCGACATTAAAGGTTCTGGAAGGGAAGGATCTAAGCTTACAAGATCACAAAAATGCACAGTTTCTAACGCTTGAGTATGCCTCAAGCATGGATTTTGCCTTGAAAGGCCTGCTTAAAGCCAGCCCCAGCCCGACCTTTGCCTTGCAAGGCCTGCTTAAAGCCAGCCCTATCTTGGCTTTTGCCTTACAAGGCCAGCCCCAACCTGGCTTTTGCCTTGCAAGGCCAGTCTAAAGCCAGCCCAGCCTGGCTTTTGCATTGCAAGGCCAGCCTAAAGCCGGCCCCAGCCTGGCTTTTGCCTTGCAAGGCCTGCCTAAATCCAGCCCCAGCCTGGATTTTTCCTTTCAAGGACTGCCTAAAGTCAGATACTTTTACATGTTAAATTTGATGAGTGCGCATATTGTTGGTCCCAAATGCACACACAAGTATACGTGGTCGTACAAGTAATATAATGATAAATCGAATGTCGAACCCACAGAGACTTGTGTAGACTACTCACAATTCACTATAATTGTTATTTAATCAAGCAAAAATAAAAATCCAGGAATGTAACTATGATATACTACGATTCTAAGAAATAACTAATTATCAAGTAACGAGTTGATTGTTGGGTATTCAATAGAGACAAATATTCCAGGGTTGTGATTGATTCACCATTCGTATTGTGTTCTAATTAACTCTCNTGCCTATTCTCAATAGATTAATGCCTATATTACTATGAAATTAATCTATCAGAATGCTCTAAGATTACGATATTTAATTAAGCACGGTGACTAGGTATATTCCTATCCTAACCACAAATCCGCTCTCCTGAAGGGTTAAGATCGCGCTCTCTTCAATTCTTCTCTAATCGATATACGGCTTTCCCAAGCATAACATATATAGTATATAAAACCTAACTGCTGGCCAGACAATTAAGCAATTAAACACAGAATTGAAGAAACAACTATATATTGAGTGAATTAAAATCAATGTTAAACTAATGTCGAATAACAATATTCATGGCTAAATCACAACCCCAGAACAATGGGTGTTTAGCCACTCATGCTAAAATTAAACAATTGCATAAGTGTTGAATTAATTGTAAATACTAGAAAAAGATGAAGAAAACTGATAATCCTTCTCTCCCTAGAAATTACGTGTGTATATTCTCTCCAAAGTGGCATCCAACCCCTAAAAAATAAGCTTAGACTTGCTTTTATACGTGTTGTGTAGGTTTATGGCCGAAATAACCGTGTCCCGGGTAAAATAGGACAAAATTCTCGTCACCGGCGCCCTAGCTAGCGCCGGGCACCCACCAGGGCACTGCCCTTCAAAATCATTCTTCCTCCAGTGCCACAGGTGGCGCCCAGCCCTGCCTGTGGCGCCCAAAATCGCCAAATTGCCGGTTTGTCCGATTTTTGTCCGTTTTAGCTCTAATTCCGCGCGTTTCGCCCCCAATTGATCACGAATCATTCCTAAACATAAAAAAACTTCAAATTAGTATAAATCATCACAATTAACATCTAAAACTCACGAAACAAAAGTAAAATATGAGGCGATATACATAGAAATCTATACACTTTAAGCTAAATATCAACACCCCACATTTAGACTCTTGCTCGTCCTCGAGCAATGGGACAATATACTACCCTTCAACACGTACAAAGTTCATTATCAAGGAGTATTTTACTTTTCAATCACACACCTTACCCCTTGACTATGATCGATACCGGCAACCAAGTATGAACATATACAATTTCACATTCTTCCCCTTCTTTAAACATGCCAAAGCATAAAAATTTAATCAATCATACCAACAACCTAATTGCAACCACCCAACCTCAAGAGTAAACTTGCAACCACTAAGCCCTCTCAATTCACGCACCTACCCAACAAGAAAGTTTACAACATTACCAATCGTTCAT
>ML440032.1:2261-29850 GCA_005239525.1 Nicotiana knightiana
CTTTTTATAAATAAAGAGATGTGATTGTCTGGTGGGAGCGGGTTGCACGCTGCAATAAGGAGTGATAAGGGTGGACAGGTGGGATCGGGTTGCACGCCGCAACAGGAAAAATAAGGGTGATATATATAGGAAGGAGCAATAAGGGCTGATAGGTAGGAGCGGGTTGCGCGCCAACAAGGAGCAATAAGGAAGGCCATTTATGTTTTACTGATTTTTAAACACAAGGATTTGAAAACTTACTGTTTTACTTTACTATTTATCATATTATGTACTTACGGTTGTTTCAAAGTGGAATTTGGAAATTTGGGAACTTATGTGAGAATTGGTTATAACTGAAGCCTGGAAAAGATGGCTGAGTTATTTTATTCATTGCTACAAATTATTTTGTCTAGTTTAGAATTTCCTTCTTGCTTTATTATATATTGTTCACATGTTATATTATTAATTCTCCGCCGTAGCCTCATCACTATTTCGTCGAGGTTAGGATCGGCTCTTACTCGGTACATGGGGTCGATTGTACTGATACTACACTTTGCACTTCTTGTGCCGATCCAGGTACAGGCCAGGGTTAGGTGAAACTAGTAGCTGACATTATTCGCATGGAGACATAAGTTAGATTTGCTGGCGTCCGCAGATTCCTGGGGTCTTCCCTTTATTATTTAGATTCTGTTTTATTTCATTCAAAACAGAGATACATTTCTTTCAGCCCAATTATTTATACTGTTCTTTAGTAGTTCGTGAATTGTGATACCAGACCCTGGGTAGTTATACATTTAGTATTAGTTTGTGGTTCGTCTTATTATTTCTAATATTATTCTTGATATCAGTCATTGGAAAGTTTTGGATTCTCGTGTTTATTTTGGCATTGTTTATTCGTCTTTAAATAAATTTAAAGGAAAATGGTTAATTAAGTTCTAACATTGGCTTGCGTAGCAAGTGTGGTGTTAGGCGACATCACGATCCCAAGGGGTTGGAATTTGGGTCGTGACAATATGTATCTAGATTTTTTTTTACAAATTGTATACATTGTTCCTTAAAAAGATCTCACTCCATTATTAATGCCTTCAATTAAGGTATTCCATTACATCATTTCCTTTTTTCCCCTTTGCTCTTCTCTCTTTTTAAAAAAAATCAAAATTCCTTAATCTGCGCCAAAAATCTTCATCTTCTCTCTTCCTACCATTGCTGACGACTTTATATTATTAAAATAAAGAAATATTCAGAAATTGTATGATAACTGTATCATAATTGTATTTGAATTGTACCAGACACATCAATCCTAAAACATAATTGTATCATACTTGTATCACAATTGTATCTGAACAGGGTTACGGTGAAGAACCGGTATCCCTTGCCTCGTATAGATGACTTTTTTGATCAGTTTTAGGGTGCCAGAGTATTTTTCAAGATTGACTTGCGTTCCGTCTATCATCAGTTGAAGATTCGGGGGCCAGACATCCTGAAGACTGCTTTCACGACTAGATATGGTCATTATGAGTTTCTGGTTATGTCGTTGGGGCTGACCAATGCCCCAACAGCCTTAATGCACTTGATGCACAGTGCATTCCGGCCTTATCTGGATTCTTTCTTCATCGTGTTTATTTACGATATCTTGGTGTATTCCCGATCTCGGGAGGATCATGAGCAGCATTTGAGAGTTGTGCTTCAGACCTTGAGGGAGAAGAAGTTGTATGCAAAATTTTTGAAGTGTGAGTTCTGGCTTGATTTAGTAGTGTTCTTGGGGAACATGGTGTCCAGTGAGGGTGTTCAGGTTGATCCAAAGAAGACATAGGCAATGCAGAGCTGGCCTAGGCCGTCATCGGCTACCGTGATTCGCAGTTTCCTTGGTTTGATAAGGTACTATCGCCGTTTTGTAGAGGGATTTTCATCTATTGCAACACCTATGACCAGGATGACCCAGAAGGGTGCTCAGTTCAGGTGGACTGAGGAGTGCGAGGAGAGCTTTCAGAAGCTCAAGTCAGCTTTGACTACAACTCCGGTATTGGTTTTGCCTATAGGTTCAGGTTCTTATAGAGTTTACTGTGACGCCTCGAGAGTTGGCCTTGGAGCGGGTTTGATACAGAACGCTAGGGTGATTGCCTACGCTTCCAGACAGTTGAAGGTGCACGAGAATAATTATCCAATGCACGATCTTGAGCTAGCAGCTATTGTCCACGCCTTGAAGATTTGGCGCCATTATTTGTATGGAGTGCATTGTGAGATTTTCACTGATCACTGTAGTTTGCAGCATCTGCTTAAGCAGAAGGACCTGAATTTGCATCAGAGGAGATGGTTTGAGCTTCTCAAGGATTATGACCTCACCATTCTATATCATCCGGGAAAGGCCAATGTAGTGGCCGATGCCCTGAGTCACAGAGCGGAGAGTTTGGAGAGTCTAGCCTACCTTCCAGCAGTAGAGCGACATTTAGCACTTGATGTTCAGGATTTAGCAGGTCGATTGGTGAGATTGGATCTATCATAGCCCCCGCGGGTATTGGCTTGTATAGCCTCCAGGTCTTCTCCTTATGATCAGATTAGAGCACGCCAATATGATGATCCAAACTTGCTCGTTCTTCAGGACAGGGTTCGGCAGGGTGATTCCAGGGATGTGGTTATTGGTGATGATGGGGTCATGAGGATGCAGGGCCGGATTTGCATGCCCAATGTGGATAGACTTCGAGACTTGATTCTAGATGAGGCCCATAGTTCGCGGTATTCCATCCATCGGGGTGCCGCGAAGATGTACCAGGATCTGAGGCAGCATTATTTATGGAGGCGGATGAAGAGAGATATTGTTGAGTTTGTGGCTCGGTGTCTCAACTGTCAGCAGGTCAAGTATGAGCACCAGAGACCAGGTGGATTACTTCAGAGATTAGATATTCCGGAGTGGAAGTGGGAGCGGATTACCATGGACTTTCTAGTTGGGCTCCCACAGACTTCGAGGAGGTTTGATGCTATATGGGTTATTGTGGATCGGCTGACCAAGTCCGCGCACTTCATTCCTCTTGGTACTACTTATTCTTCGGAGCGGTTAACTGAGATTTATATCCGGGAGATTGTTCGATTCCATGGGGTTCCAGCTTCTATCATTTCCGACAGAGGTACTCAGTTCCCATCTCAGTTTTGGAGGGCCGTGCAGAGAGAGTTAGGTACTCAGGTTGAGTTGACCACATCGTTTCATCCTCAGACCGATGGGCAGTCAGAGCGTACGATTCAGATTTTGGAGGATATGTTTGCGTGCCTGTGTCATTGATTTTCGGAGTTCATGGGACCAGTTTCTGCCACTCGCGGAGTTTGCATATCATCATAGTTATCAGTCGAGTATCCATATGGCTCCGTATGAGGCCTTATATGGTAGGAGATGCAGATCTCCGGTTGGTTGGTTTGAGCCGGCGAGGCTAGGATATTGGGCACAAACTTGGTTCAGGATGCGTTGGGTAAGGTGAAGTTGATTCAGGAGTGGCTTCGCACGGCGCAGTCTAGGCAGAAGAGTTATGCGGACCGGAAGGTGCGAGATGTGTCTTTCATGGTTGGGGAGAAGGTGTTGCTGAAGGTGTCACCCATGAAGGGTGTTATGAGGTTCGGGAAGAGGGGCAAGCTGAGTCCCCGGTTCTTTGGGCCTTTTGAGGTGCTTTAGAAGATTGGAGAGGTGGCTTATAGACTTGTCTTGCCACCCAGTTTATCGAGTATTCATCCGGTGTTCCATGTTTCGATGCTCCGGAAGTATGTTGGTGACCCGTCTCATGTTTTGGACTTCAACACGGTTCATCTCGAGAGTGATATGTCATATGAGGTAGAGCCAGTGGCTATTTTTGGTCGTCAGGTCAGAAGGCTGAGGTCTAAGGATATAGCTTCAGTGAAGGTTCAGTGAAGAGGACAGCCGGTAGAGGATGCCACCTGGGAGATCGAGCGGGAGATGCGGGGAAGATATCCTCACTTATTTGAGGCTCCAGGTATGTTTCTAGACCCGTTCGAGGACGAATATTTATTTAAGGGGGGAGGATATAACGACCCGATCGGTCGTTCCGAGAATTTTAGCCGTTTTCCCTATTTATGATTTATAATGAGTTTCTTAGTCTGTTTATGATGTGTTGGGGTCGGTTGGTTCGGGTTCGGAGTGGCCGTGGTGAGAATTGAGACACTTAGTCTCTCAAATTAGCCTTGTAGTTGGAAAAGTCAACTGGGAGTTGACTTCTTGGTAAACGGCCTTGGAATGCGGATTTTTTGAGCTCGGATAGCTTCGTTAGGTGATTTGGGACTTAGGAGTGTGTTTGGAATGTGGTTTTGATGTCCGGTGTAGAATTAGGCTTGAATTGGCGAAAGCTAGTTTTTGGCGATTTTCGATCGGCAGTGGAAAATAGGCTATCGGGGTCGGAATGGAGTTCCTAAAGTTGCAGCAGGTTCGTAACGTCATTTTGGATATGTGTGCAAATTTTCAGGTCATTTGGATGTGTTTTTGATGGTTTCGACATCCTTGGTGAAATTTAAAAATTCCAAAGTTCATAGGCTTGAATTTGATGTGATTTTGGTGTTTCTGCGTTGTTTTTGGTGTTCCGAGAGCCCCACTAAGTTTGAATAAGGTTATGGGACTTGTCGGTATTTTTGGTTGGGGCCTCGAGGGGCTCGGGATTGATTTCGGATGGTTAACTGAGGTTTGGACTTAGGAATTTGCAGTAAAGTTGCTGCTGGTGCCATTTTACTGGTGTAGCCGCACCTGCGGATGGGGAGCCGCAAGTGCGATGGTCCTTGCGCAGGTGCGGAAGAGGGGGGACTTGGCCAAGGAGTGAAGGTGCGGACGCCCGGTCGCGCCTGCGAGCCCGCAGGTGCGAGAATAGGGCCGCAGGTGCGGAAGTCCGAATTTTTAGTCATCCTCGCAGGTGCGCACCTGGGACCGCAGGTGCGGGAAATCTTCCGCAGGAGCAGAAATCGCTGGGCAGAGAGTATAAAAGGGTGCCTTCGGGAAATTTCACCCATTCTTCACCATTTGTGGACGGGTTTGGAGATTTGAGCAGTGTTTTTCAGAGGAAATTGAAGGTTATCGATTGGGTAAGTTACTTGGACATCGTCACTTGTGTTTGTGATGATTTTTCTACTGTTAGTCATGAAATGGGTAGGAATTTAGGGAGAAAAATGGGTAATTAGGGCTTGTGATTAAGAGACTTTAAAATGAGAATTTGAGGGGTCATTGAGACTCCGATTTCAGTGTTATTGGTATGTATGGAATCGTGGGAGGATAAGGATTCTTGTGGTGTTAATTTTATCAAATTTCGAGACGTGGTCCCGGGGTCGGGTTTGGCAAATTTTCAGGAATTGTACCTAATTTTGATAGTTTTGGATCGGGGTTCGTCTCCCCAGCATATTTTGATGTTATTAAGTTGTTTCTGATAGACTCGGAGCATTTGGGAGCCGATTCGAGGGGCAAGAGCACCGCAAAGTAACATTTGGGCTGTTTTGAGGTAAGTAACGATTGTAGCTCTAAACCTGAGGGTACGAAACCCCGGTATCTTATATTGTTTTGGTAAATGAGGTGAAGCACATGCTAGGTGACGAACGTGTGGGCATGCACCGATAGGGATTGTGACTTGGTCCGTCCTATAGCGACTATTAAGTCGCGTATTCGATTTGAAACCTTACAACATCCTGTATTTTAGAAATTTATGCTTGTTTATGGGCTGTAAGCCATGTTTGAGGCCTTGTGTCGACCTGTTTAGACCCTCAGAGGTACTTTTACAGTATTCTCACACTATCCTGATAGAACAATTGTGAACCCAGTTATGTTTTCTACTTGTTGTTATTTTACTGTTATCACACTGTTGTGAGACTCTGAAAGATATTTTGGGGTTGAGTCTCGTGAGTTGAGATGGGTTGCCCGAGTGGCTTGTGAGGATGACTAAGTGAGGCCGAGAGCCGGATATGTGAGGATAGTTATGGATTGGGCTGCACGCTGCAACAATATATGTGTTATATATTACATATGGATCGGGTTGCACGTCGCAACAATATCTATATTATATGGATCGGACTGCACGCCGCAATAATATACATATTGGATCGGGCTGCACGCCGCAACAATATGGCGCTTGGGCTGTAGGAGCCCCTCCGGAGTCTGTACACCCCCAGTGGGCGCAGTCGACTATTATATGGATCGGGCTGCACGCCGCAGCAGTATATATATATTGGATCGGGCTGCCCGCCGCAGCAGTTGTGTATATTCATGGTACTTGTTGAGTGCGAGTGTTTAGTGTGAGCATGGGATACTGATAGGGGAGTCACGAGTGACTGAGATACCTTGTTATGAGATATACTGTGCCTGGATGGCTGTTACATTGTGAATTTTACTGCTTTTCCCTCCCTTCTTTATCTGAGCCTTCTAATAAAAGTTGAATTACTGTTTTATGAAATCATGATTTATAAATGCTCGTCACTACACTCAAATTTTTAGTTACTTTGATTACATACTGAGTTAGCGTACTCACGTTACTCCCTACACCTCTGTGTGCAGATCAAGGTACCAGACCATCTCGCTAGTTGATTTTCTGACGTGGTTGGAGTTGTTTGTGGATCGAGGTAGCTGCTCAGCGTCCCCATCTCACCTCCTTTCCTTTCCTCAGTTCATAGTTTTGTCTTTCATGCTTCAGACTCTTGTAGAAGCAAAGTCACTTTATTGTACATTGCAATTATCGTCCTAGGTGCTCATGACAGTTGACTCCAGGTTTTGGGGTAGTGTATAAATTATTTATCTCATTTTGCTGTTTTATTCTGCTAGTTTTGAAAATGTTGAAATATTATGATAGTATGAAATTGTTTTCCTATTTCTTTTCCCTTTTTCATTTCTTTTCATTATTTGGTTTAAGTATTTAACATAAATACTTTAATATTTATAATTACTTTTTAATGTAATTAAAATAATTTAATATTTATTAAAAAATTATAATTTTTGAATTCATTTAAAGTAAAAAAAAGAGAAGCCTTTTGTTATACCGACATTTTTAATAGTTTTTATTTTGTATTATATGTAAAAAAATTACTTTTTGTATTTTTTGGTACAAAAAATATATATAGTTTAATCTATTGCTTGAATTTTTTTTATTTTTTGATATCTTTATTTTTAAATTTAGTTATTAAAATTTTAGTTATTTATCAAAATTGTAATTATATTTTTATATTTTTCCTGAAATGCATTTTTTATTTTTCCTTTTATTCCTTGGCTATTGTAATTGTATTATCCATTTAAAAATTTTAAATAAGAATATGGTTGTTCTTATAATCCATTAGAATTATTATTAGCTAAGTAATGGAATATAATTCTTATATTCTTATTAGAAAAATTAATTAGATGGTTGCTCATAGATTATTCTAATAAGTATTATCCTAAACTAAACTAAATATAACCATTTAATTAATTTTTCTATACTAAATTTTCATAAACTAAACTGTATTATAACCACTTAATTTATAAGCAATCATTTAATTAATTGTCCTAATAAGAATATGAAAATCATAATACATTACTTAGATAATAATAATTCTTCGATTGTAATTTTAAATATTAAATAGTTACAATAATTTATATTTAATAATAAGATTTATAATTAGAATTTCGATAATAAAATTCATATAATGTAAATATAACTAAAATTTTAATAACTAAATTTGAAAAGAATGATATCAAAAAATAAAAAAATTCAAGCAGTAGATTAAACTATATATATTTTTTGTATCAAAAAATACAAAAAATAATTTTGTTTTATGTATAATACAAAATAACAACTATTAAAAATGCCGGTAGATGTTTTAACGAGATAATAAAAGGCTTTTTTTTTACTTTAAATGAATTCAAAAATCATAATTTTTTAATAAATATTAAATTATTTTAATTACATTGAAAAGTAATTATAAATATTAAAGTATTTATATCTAAATACTTAAACCAAATAATGAAAAGACATTAAAAATGAAAAGAATATAGGAAAACAAAATAATTTTGTTAGAGGGAATCAAACCTTGAACCTCAAGGACAAAATTAACTTATCACCTAGCTTTTAACCATTGCACCACTCAGTATGCACCTCTTTTGAGGCATTAATTTTATTTATGTGTTTTTGCTGCGCCATGTATATAAAAGGTTTTATACATATAACGTCGTTATACCTTAACGTTCAAAACAGACGTTAAGGTATAACACCTTTAATAGGGCGTTATTTGTATTTTAGTTACTAGTTTTTTCTTCACACATTTCGATCCTTTTTGAGTAAAAAAAGACTACATTTTAGTTCCCGACTCGGGTAAAACACGCCCAAAATTATCCTGTCAATGTAAAGAGTACAATCGTGTCGTGGAGAAAATAAAAAAGTAGAGTACAATCTGTTAAACACACGGTATAATAGATGCAAAGCTCGTAGCACTCTGCCATTATTGAACTACAAAATCTACAACAAAGTACAGTAAGGCAGAGATATCTCACCACTTACTCTCATGGCTCTACTATCATCATCATCGAAAGGAGTGGTAATATCTCTGCCGGTGCTGGTTCTCACCGGCGCCGCCTTCTCTGCTGTACTCTTCTTCTTTCTTTTCTCCTCACCACCACCTCCAGCTCCGTGTAATTGCCTCGTCACTCCAACAACCACCACAGTCGCCGCCGTTGGTGGATCCAGATCCGGCGCCGGAGAGAGGATCTCGACGACAATAGAGGATATAGAATGGGTGAAGAAACAGATCGAGGGAAATGGACTCCATATGGCGGACAATGTGCTGCGCAAAGGGATCAACCCTCGTACCCGCCAACAACAGCTCCAGGATCTACTTCAGTATGAAACTTTTCCAATTTATGCTTTATCTGATTTAGCAGTTAAAAAGATCATGCTTTTATTGTGATTGCTCGTAAATTCTGTTGAACTTCATGATAATTTTGTGGTTTTATTGGATTTTTTTTATTCTTAGGAGGTACTAACTGACTGCAGATTAAGTTAGAAAGATATCCAGTCGAAGCATCTGCGACTTCATGCTTTTTAAATATAATTACTAGTTGGCGGTTTTGTTTCTAGTGTTCTAGATTTTTACTTTTGAATTAGATCTTTGTGAGAGTTTTAACAATCTAGTTAATATAATATAGGTGGAAATTGATATAGAATGTAGATCGAATTATATGATTAACTTAATCTTTAATCTATATCTAAAGAAAGATAATAATGGATTCTTTGTTAAAATAAGCATTTGTGTTTTTCAAAGGCTATGTGCAGGGGAGTAGAAAATGAGTAAGAAGGCAATGAGTCAAAAGCTCCATATTACTTCTCTCTGAAAAAAAAGTTCCGTGTGGCTAATTTTTGATTTGTATAAGGAGAAATAGATGATTAAGAAGAGATTGCAGACATCTATTTTTGCATTGTCCAGTTGCTACAGATATCTACAGATATCTGGAACATTCCTTTCAGTTTTAGGACTCAACTGGGTGATGCCAGAGAGTATTAAAGATGCTTATAGTAGCTGGAGTCTATGGAAAGTTGGTAAATCCATCAGCAAGATCTGGGAAATGTCTCCTGGATGTATTTTTTGGGCTATTTGGACAGAAAGGAATAGAAGATGTTTTGATGGTTTAGCAACTCCAAATTACTCCTTGAAGGCTAAGTGTATAGTTTTGTTATATAGCTGGAGTAACCTCTCCCCTAGTAGCTCCCCTGAATTATTTTTGGAATTTGTTAGCTCCTTAACCCTAGCATAGGACCATCTGCACAGAGCTAAGATATCATCTTTTTGTATTGGCACCTGGACAGTGCTCTTTTGCATCTTCTTGATGCTTTTTATAATATCTCTTACTTTCATAAAAAAAGAACAGATTGCACTTTTTGAAGTATTAGTAGACCATGAAACATAGCTCTAACGAGAAACATATATGCATTTTAATGGAACTTCTTCTCTCTTATGGTTTTACCGCCCTCTTTCTCTGTCTGTCTCTTTTCTTTCCTTTCTATTTGAAAGATAATGGGTACACGTCTGTAGTTCAAGTCACAGATAGGCAATGGGAAATTTTTAATAGGTGCTTTCCTCTTTTTTGCATGAGAACAATCTATGGCTTGGCAAAAGCAAAGTAAAATTATAGGGATATTCAATTGTTCAAGACTCTAATTGCTACCAACTTTTGTTTAGTTTCTTCTTTACTTATGTTCACGACTTCTTTATTTTCTGTAATTTTATTCATCTTCTTTTCATTCTGCATTCACGTATGTATTATTGCAACTTCCTGATGAAACCATTTTTTTCCAAGTCGGTTTCCAGTCTGAATTGTTCATCAAGTGCTAGCGTTAGTGGCTAGTAAGTCGTAACTTGGCATGTTAATGTAACTTCTTTGTTTTTTCAGGTTCAAGGGCATATCACACTATGAAGGAGAACAAGCAAATAATCACACGGCCCTTCCTTGTCCTGGTGAACTCCTTGTGGAAGAGCACCATAGCAATTATGGAGAGCCATGGGCAGGAGGGCGGGATGTTTTTGAATTCCTAGCAGAGTCAGCCCATCTAACTCCAGATTCCCAAGTTCTTGAGATTGGATGTGGGACTCTTCGTGTTGGATTACATTTCATCCGGTATTTGAACCCAAAACACTTCCACTGTCTCGAGAGAGATGAGCTTTCTTTAATGGCTGCATTCAGGTATGAGCTTCCCGCTCAAGGTTTATTAAACAAGCGCCCTCTTATTGTTAGAGGTGAAGACATGGATTTCAGTAAATTCGGATCCGGAACCATGTATGATTTGATATATGCAAGCGCTGTGTTTCTTCATATGCCTGATAAACTTGTTTGGGTTGGTTTGGAGAGGTTAGCTGGTAAATTGAAACCTTTAGAAGGTCGAATCTTTGTGTCACATAATATAAAGTTTTGTTCACGATTGAGAGGAGAAGAATGTACAAAGAGGCTGAAGAATTTAGGGCTGGAGTATATTGGCAAGTTTACCCATGATAGTTTGCTATTCAATCACTATGAGATTTGGTTTGGATTTAGGCGAGTCAGAGCTTGAATTCGTGTAGAGAGTTGCTTGAAGACCTAATATTCTTATGCCAACAGCTGTCAGGCTGCGTTTGAAAGCACACTTTCATCGTGTACATTCTTTTGTTGCAATTCACTACTCGAAGTCTGGCACGAAATCCATCTTTGTCGTTTTCTGTGTAAGAGATGCTTCAATTTCCTGCTTGGAGGTGGATCATCATTGTCGGGTCCTAACCTTGAAGAATCGAGTTTTAGCTATAGCGGCTGACCATGTGAAGTAGAAATGATTTCTTGCGGTAAAGCTGATATATGAGACAGGGTTATGATATGTTACCATACCCGAGTTTGTAATCTTCACACTGAATTGAACATGTAATTGTAGCAGTTTTTTATCATCTGCTACTTGTGCATTATTTAATGACTTATGTAGCATGCGCGCTACTTGTTATTCTTTCTTCTAGATTTTGTTTAATGCAGTTTGGAATTCTTGTGGGATTACATTGGGTTGTTGTTGTTGCAGTTTGGAATTCTTTTAATGAATGAGGTAAATCTTTTTCCTCCTTCAAGTGATAGCCGGAGAAGATTTGCATTATGAAAGTACAAAAACTCAGTTCCTTCTGTACATGTAACGAACTATATCTACATTCAACCTCATAGGTGCTTAAGCACCCATTGTATTTTAGCCAAGAATTATACACTTTTATATTGGAAATCAGTGTTTTAAAAGGCGTGGGCGCAAGGCGAGGCGTTTTACAAATACTTCAGCGAATCGTAAGTCCCGAGGCACGGGGCGTAAGCACTGTAGGTATTTAATTTTTAATATTTTATAAAATAATGTAATTACAGTAAATATTTATAAACAGGTAAAATTGCATAAAAATTGAAGAAAACTATAAATATGTGAAAAATCTATACATATAGATGGTCTCCATCCCACAAAAAACTAGTCAAAGCAATCTATTATACGCTACTTACAAGCACAAGTAACTTGAGTGTAAAAGAATAAAGTTTTCTACATGGAGGAACAAAAAAGATGACTAACCTGCAATTTGAATTTTAAACTTGCTGCTATGAAGGAGAATGAAATTCTCTTTATATTTGTAAAAAGAAATTGAATATTTGTTGCTTTCGAGAGATATTAGCAGACTAGCGGACAAGATAAATAATTAGAAAATACCATGAATTAGGGCTTCAATCAATAAAAAAGGTCTTGACTTTTAAATTTAATACATTTCAGCTCATTTTTAAAACTTTTGAGTAATTACGAAACTGACTTTTGAGAATTTGGGTCTTATATGAAGGACTTATTCAGCAAATTTTATTTTAATTTGAAAAAGTTTTTGGGGCTTACGCTTACTAAAAAACACGCCTCAAATGCCCGAGTGTACGCCCCCAATTGCTGGGCATACGCCTCTTGAGACTTTCACACTACACCATCGCCTCGGGGGCGATTTTGGTGCGCCTCGCCCCAAGGCTCGCCCCGAAAACGCCTTTTAAAATATTGTTGGTAACTAGTGATTATATACAAAATTATTGATTGAGCACCCCATCATAGAAATCAAAAGTCCATTTACGACAATTTTGAGCACCCATGAATAAAAAATCTTGGATCCGCCTCCGCAAACTAAGGAATTCTACTCCGCATCAGGTACATGTGTCACCCTACTCCAAAAAGCTAGCACAAGGATACATCTTATTTCAATCTGAGTATATTCTCTCTCATATATCAGTATGCGCGCGCATACACACACATCCTTCTTCAAAAAATTCTAATTTCTTTCCCTTGGTGGGGGGCATTTGTAGCTCTACATTCAGGCAGTTGATAACCTTTTGCGGAAACTTGAACCCTTTTCGCTGATGAAAGTGGTATAACAACTCACACAAACATTTTGAGTCTGTGCAATTGGATAGAACTGCTTGTACAAATGAGATTTCAAGTAAAAGGATATTGATGGTTGGTGGTTTGAGCACCTCATAAACTGAACCTTTTTTCCTCCAAAACTGCAGGAATTATTTTGTTTCAGTGGTGACTTGATTAAGTTTCCATCTTCTAATATGGGTCACTTGATTATTTTTCAATCTAACATTGGACATTGATTCGTTTACACTTTGAAATCTAAATTAGTGAGAACTAAATTTTGTGTAATGAAAATAATCAGAATATGGAGCCCAAAGAGGAAAGTAACTTTTTAAGTCGACTAGCTAACGAGATCGTACCAAGACAACTATTCACTTGTCGCGAGTCTCCTATTTTGTTGTAAGTCACATGTCAAGTGGAGCTTAAGATAACTTTCCATACCAGCTCACCTTTCTTGAGTTCGACTGTATATTGAATTTTGTTCCCAAACTTTAGAGCCTTAATTTTAGATCAGAGTAAAAGGTTCGGTTATCATCCCCGGTATTGCAGTACAAAAAGAGAGACATGTACATACATGAGAAAAGAACTCGACGAAAAACGAGAAGGGACTTCATTACATTAAATTTTTAAAGTAGTTGGATGTAGAAGTGGATTTCTTGACATGTTGCGACAAACCAAAAAGGAATCAAGCATGAGTGAATTGCTTGAGCACAGTTATCCCACAAAGATAAACATTCTAACTTGTTTTGAGTTTGCTAGAAAACAACTAAGGAATTCAATAGGATAATAAATCCAAACTTTCAGATTTATACCTAACATTACTGTCGCAAGAAATTTGGTATACAATAATCATGTGATTCAAAAGGAACAATTGCAAGAAATTTAACCTCCCCAAATCGAGGGTTGAAATCATTATTTCCAGAAGTATGCTCCTAGTATCTTGCGGCCAAGACAGATATCTGAAGGTACGCCATCTATTTCATTACATTAGTATTAAGCAAATCCCAAAAATTCCTGCGCTCTAAGAAGGTACTAGAAATCATCTTCAAATTATTGAAAACTGAGATGTCTCAATGCCAGTGGAGAGCCTTAAAACAAAACTGCCATTGTATGTCACAAATCAAAAAATAAAAAACGTCAGTAACAGAAGCCAAATGCTCAGCATTTCTAGTAAACAAACTTGTACTGCAGTAGTTCCTAAACACCAAAATGCTGCTGTTTAAGCACCTCTTGCTCAAATTCAACGTTAATGATTATAGAGAATGAAGTGATCTACTTGTAATGCTGAGAAACCTCCCATACAGCCTTATCCATGAACTGGCACTTCTTGTCAAATCCCCACCCTGGGTTGCTCTGTTTAGATAGATAACTGTCAGATATTGCGCCATAGTAGAAACTTAAGAAGCGAGCGTCCAGGTAAAAGATGAAACAGTTCAAGATATCTTCATTTCTAGATTCATGACTACTTGACGAAAAGAAATAAATAGATCAACTGTAATAAGAACTTTCAAAGGTAAAAAAATCTTCGCTATAAAAACAAAAAAGAAAAAAGAAAAAAGAAAAAAGAAAAATTATGATAGACTGATTATAGTCAAATTGAACACCACAAAAAAGGTAGGCATCCACAAAAGCAATGTCTTAGTCCCTCAACATTCAATGATATACTTCCTCCCACAACAGCAACGTGTCTACAAAACTCCACCGAGGATATTAGAAAAAATGGGTGGTAGTGCTAGTCTTTTTTTAAAACTACTACTAATCAGGGAAGACAGTTATTCTTTTATAAGTAAAAGACGATAACAGTTACTTGGCAGGAATATTATAGCTAAATAAAGAAGATAGTTGATTTCTTGTCTAATAAGTTAGTTTTTCTTTTCTTTTATGCTCAGAGAGGTGTTCTTTTCTTTTATGCTCAGAGAGGTGTCTTTCATTCTTACACCAATTTGCTATGTCTCAACTTTCAAATAATGACGTTTCGTACTGTTTCATTCTAATTAGGCTTAAGCTATTACTGAAAGCAAATAACCAGTTGATAATAATTGACCTGTAGAGACAGAACAGCACGCTCCGTGAACCGCTTTACTGAATTAGGTGCACTTTGTGGAAGAGTTTTTGCCACTCTTTTCAGCTCTTGTTGCTGTTGTTTTGCCGTGACTCTATCAGGTCCACTGTAGTAATCAACAATCTCTTTCATAAGTGGGACTGTCTCCATAGTTTCTTCGATGACTTTCTGAGAGGGGAAAAAACAAATGTAATGCCAGCTGAAGAAGATGATCAATAAAGAAGAAGGTGCCAAAGGAATAGCCGCTTAATTGAGTTCACAACAAGCAATAAGACCATTAAGTCAAACAGATGCAATTCTCCATTCAATGGACAAAACATTGGGAAATGTTTTGAGGTTTAAACTCATGACCCTTGCAAGACATGGCTTCTTAGGAGATTCCACATTTGAAAATAGAATTGGGGATAAAATGAGACCAGACAAAAGTAGATGATAATCTATAAGCGTCACAGACATAATATTGTAGAGCAAAAGTGAAAATCACCAATCGGACTACTAAGGACTACATGCAAAATAAGCAAGAAATAATCAGATAACCTAATCTAATATACATTAAGTGAGAGGTTTCATCCTATTCGTCTTGCCATTCAGCTACATTATTGGGCAATTCAGACATTTCTGCTCTTTTACCTTTCTTTTACTAGTTGGTTGTGCTTTGGCTTAGATGATTTGGGCTGGTGGTCTAGCCAGATACTGCCCCCTCAAGGATTTTCGAATTTGCTTTTATTGCTTTATTTCCACTTGGAATCTGGCGATGCAGAATTACTATTATGTCCTCAATTTGGTTTATCCTTCGTGTTTGGTTCACGGAACACGACGATGAACTTAAAAGGGGAACGTGGTCAGTGAGATTCATATAGCCAAGTTGACTTTTTTAATTGATCCTTCTTTGTAGGAAACTTCCACAAAGACTTCTTTTTCAGAAGGCTTGATTGAAAAGCCTGAGACTTTTGCAAACTGCCACTAGAATCTCCAAATGTTCAGGAATCTAGAGTCCACTGCATAATCACTATAACCACATGTGCCTTAAATCCTTCTTTCACACTACTAGTCTACACATAAATTTGTGTACTACTCTAGATTCCAAATGTAGCTGCGCATTGCTGTACCAATGCCCTAAAGAACTTGTGAGTTTGTCAGCCTAATATTCATACCACCACATCAATACTAGTGTAGTTCATACATTAGGTGCACCAGCCTCTCTCATTTTCTCCCATTGTTGTGGAATTTACTATTTTGTTTCAGAGGGGTCCAGACATAGCAATATTTCTTTATGAACATGCTTAGTTGGAGAATCTGGCTTTTATGCAATTCCCAAAGATCTTTTTTCTTGGAGAGGTAAGGCAGGAAACAATTTCAAAAGATCTTCACTAACCAAAAAGGCATCACATAGGCTTCTTTTTGCATACAGGGAAAATTACTTTAAGAAGAGATTGACAGCTGAATTTCTAATACTGGAAATGATATAGAAGCACTCAAAAGACGGATGAGACAGATCAGATTTGTTGTGGGTGATACTATACTCAGATAAATTTCCAAGTAGGAATCAGTGAAGTCCTCTAGGCCATAGGTTTAAGAAATAAACGTAAGTAGAGGCAATAAAGTACCATATATAATTGCTCAAACATTTTAACTATCCGTGAAGCATAAAGTGTAAAAGCAAATTAAGGCAGAAAGAGACATAGAAATATGAAGATCTTACAAGCACATAGTTCAAACAATAGGTCAAATCACTGATCGCGGCGTGGTTTAAGAATCTAATATTATATCAGTAATATTAGACCCTTCCAATGTGGTTTTACAGAACGAAGATTCACTGTGGGGACAAAACCGAGTATCATGAATCCATGATAAACTAGATTTGATTTTCAGCAAATATTGAATATTCCAGAACATTGTTGAGGCAAACAGTTTATACAGCAGTATGCAATATGACAAAAGCAGAAGCAAGTTGGATCTCATTTTACCTCCCACTCTTCTTGATCCTTAATCCCTTCATATGCCATGAGGAATGGCTTCATCTTCTCAAGAGCATCCCGAAGGGAAATTGGAGGCTTCTCATCAATATCAGGATTGCTTTCAAAGTCTCCCATCAAGTACTCTGGCTCACACTCTATCTGTAGACAAAAGTAACATAAAAAATAAACAATTTAAAGCAACTGAAAGTGCTTCAAATAAACGAATCTATCAACAAACTAAATGTCTTACCATCATGTTAGTGTGGAGGGCCTCCACGTAAGCATCATCCATAGGAGAAGGCAACACTCTAGCACTCATTTCTTCAAAGGCTTCAGCCAATGTGTTCATAGTTTCAGGTCCAAGCTTGTTAGCCAATTTCTCTCCATCAGCATTATCACCTAGATAAAACCCACTCTCTAAACTATCATTCTCATTCTCCTCACGACGACCATAACCTCGTCCTCTTCCCCTTCCCCTCCCCCCTCTGCCTCTCATTGCACCTCGTCCACCCCTCCCTCTAAACCCCCCTACCCCTCTCCCACCACCATCACCATCACCATCACCATCACCATGTCTCGACAATATCCCTACGGCCTTCTTTACAGCATCCTCCCTACTCAACCTCTGGGGAGGGGGACTGCTCGCCCTCTTCCCTGAATCGGCATCAGCTCTCTGCTGCTGCTGCTGCCGAACCCGGAGATGGCGATTCTCTTCCTTAGGCTTCTCAGATACAGGAGACGAAGCTGTTTGCAAGGGCTTCCCTCGTCCCGCACCAGACAAAAGCGATGTTAAACTAGAAGCAAGATTACTATCTTCTCTTTGTCTCGGAGCATCAGAAGAGCTAGGATTTGAATCAGATGTTTCTTCTTCTTTAGCGAAGAAAATAGGTTTCTTCAGCGGCGACGGCTGCTGATGCTGCTGTTGCGGCTGAGGTTGTGGTGGGGTAAATTGTGCGGGCCCACCTCGGCCACGTCCAGCCGGGAGACTAGGGTTAGGGTTGGGTTTATCGACGAAGGAAGAAAATGAGGGGAGAATTGGAGAGGACGGAAATGGCTTACCTCGGCCTCGTCCATGTCCGATTCCAGCAGGGGCAGCCGTAGGAGGGGATGATTCGGGTTTGGATTCATCGGATTCGGGTTTGCCTGGACTGAATCCGAAGTTTGGGGAATCGGAACCTCTTCCCCTGCCTCTACCACTGCCGCCGCCGCCGCCGGAGAAAGTGGAAAAGGCGGAGGAAATTGAAGAGGGAGGGGTGGTGGGGGGTCTGCCGATGGAGCAGTGAGAAAGCTTGCTCAAGCTTCGTCTCATTTCTTGTACAGAAGATGTGTTGAAGATGAAACAATAAGATCCCAGGGTTTAACGTCCCAGTATGAAATGTTTGTAGTGGTGGTTTTGGGTTTGAATTTTGGATTTTTATTTTTATTTTTTTTATAACTAGGAATACTATTGGATTTACTAAGAGCCCGTCTAGACATAAAACTTTTTTTTCCTTTATTCCAAAAAAGTTACACTTTTTTTTTAAATCACTGTTTGTTCATAAAATTTTTAATTTTCACTTACAAAATACATTTTAGAATTTTCAAAAATTTAAAAAGCTGCAAAAAGCTGTTTTTCAAAATTTTCACTCAAATCACTCACAAAACTTCAAAAACAACCCAAAATTATATTTATATCCAAACACAACTCTAAATTTCAAATACCATTTTCACTTTAAAATTTTTTCCCCATATTTTGGAATATGTCCAAACGCCCACTAAATTTGAAAATTAATTTGTTACAGTAACAAGTTAATTTTCAAATAACTCAATATTAAAAATTGTAATAAAAATAAATACTACATCAAATGGTTACTTGCATTTAGAGGTAGGTTCAATACAATTTTTGAAATGTGACTCCGAATAAAATGATTTTATATACCTGAAGATGACTTGTATGTATTTTGATTCTCTATTCTATTTTATTTTGTATTTATAACAAGAACAAGAAGAAGACATGTATGGATTCTTAGATCTATTTACTAGCGTTTTATACTAAGCATTCCTCCTCAAATTCATATATGTATATCAAACTTGTTACAAGCATAATCAATTTTAAGAATTTTAGGAGCTTTACTATAAAATGTGTGTTAGTTGATTATTCAAACTAACAAATGTAGTCGTACTTTTGATGTTGTAACTTTTCTCGAATAGAAGGGGGACTAGGGAACGAAAACTCTCTCGATGCAAGTTAGCTAATGTGCGTCATCCATGGGGAAAAGAGCTCGTGTTCCATCCCAGAAAGCTCTCCTAGCTCAAGTAACAACATCATGAGGTTAATTTCAGCAAAAGAAGAATGTAATTGAAGCTCAAGAAGATGAAGGAAGTAGCGAGTCAATGAATTCTAATCCACCAGTCGCGAAGGAACAGGAAACCAACGGAACAGTAACAACATCATCAAAATCATGGACAGAGGTTGTGCAAAAGACAATTGCTAGCCCTAGGCTCTCTTGGGCGGAGGTAATCGAAGCAATGGAGGAAGAGGAGAAGAAAAATTCGGTGTGTGACAACTTTGACAACGGTAAGATTTCAAATGCACGGTTTAAATTAGAATTTATTTCCCTAAAAGTGCATGGTGATGCAACAGTGTGTGAAATAGAGATAGAGGATATAAGTTGGGAAATAAAGTACTTGAAAAATGCATTCCTTGAGGCTTTTCCACCTTTCAATATTTTAAATGGGTACATCCAGAGAATTTGGGGAAAGCATGGCATTAAAAAGGTGTCAATGCTAAGGAATGGGATTGTGTTGGTGAAGCTCGATTCAGAAATGAGGAAGAATGAGGTTATTAAAGGAGGAAATATATCACTTTGATAACAAGCCGCTAATAGTCAAAACTTGTACAGTAGACATAAAGTTCACACGTGAAGAGTTCTGCACAGTGCCTATATAGATACGATTGCCAGGACTAGACTCTAAATACTGGAGCCCTAAAGGGCTGAGTAAAATAGGAAGTTTAGTAGGGAAGCCTCTTGCGGTAGACAAGAACACAGAGAAGAAGACTGAGCTTAACTTTGCTCATATGTTGATTGAGGTGGAAATGGAAGCACAAATGCCAGATAAAGTTTGGTTCAGGAATGAGAAGGGAGCATTGATTAAACAGAATGGTCTATATGAGTGGAAGCCTAGTTTGTGCAAGTTTTGCGATAAGTATGGGCACAAGGAAGAAGAGTGTAGGAAGAAGAAGCCAACTGCAGTTCCAACTGAAACAAACCCAGCCAAAGAAGGGGAAAAGGAAGCTGAGGCAAGTGCTAAGACACAAGAAGCAGCTACAACTTTTAATCCAACAGGACAGACTGCGAAATAATAGCAGCAACCAGAGGAGATTGCAAAAGTTCTAAGCAAATGAATGGGAAAAGGGAAAAGGGGCTGATATACTCCTCTACTTTAATAAATAGTATATATATCTTCCCCGTTATACTATCAAGCCATTTAAAGGCCTACCGTTAGAAAAATGGGTAAAATTACCCCAATTTTTGACGCCCGTCCAACAAAGCAATTAAAATGTCACCTGGAAAGCCACGTTGGAATGAACCGACCCAAGCCCTTTTAATATAACCCGTAACCCGTTTCACCCATTATATAAATATATTTTTACCCGTTTTTAATCCGTTTAGCTGAGAGAACGACGGTGAGGCGATTTAGGGTTCCTCAATCAAGTACCAATCCTCTTCTAGATTTTCTGTAAAATCGTTCAAAGGTATAGTTTTTGTCTTGATTCTATTAAACTTGGTTGTTGTTATTTCTCCTATTTTCTTTGTTTTCCCGATGTTAATCTTCTTTTTACTTAAGGCGATTCAGGGTTTCTGTTAACCTTTATAGTTTAGTGTTTGCATGTGTGTTTTTTCGGATTTAGTGAGTTTCTACTATGTGGATTGTGTATGAGGGTTTATTTTTTGTATAGTCATATGTAGTGTAGGGTTTACATGTGGGACTGTATTGTATCTCTTTTTGGAAAAAAAAGGGTTTTTGTTTCTGGCAAGGATGATTGTATATGGTCCCCAATTGGGACATTTTTCTGTTGTTCCTTTATTGAATGCTGTAAACTTTTGTTGTTTCTTTAGAATTTTGTGGTCCACCATAAGATTTGTTTAATAATTTCGAGACTAATGTTCCTGCCCTTTATTGTTTTATACTATTTTGTCTGATTCATATGAGAATGCCCTTTTATTACATTCAATGTTTGACATTAAAGTTTGTACTATTATATTATAAATTCTGCCCTTTATTGCTTTGTACTATTATAATAAATTCTGCCCTATATTATATTCAATTTTGTTAACCCTTTTCTCTTATTTATTTTGTAGGTTAAGATGGTTAATGTGGACTTGCTATTCAATTATGGAGGTGACTGAAAAATAATTCCAAAAGTAGTATATACAAGAAAGCTGGTGCACACTTGGAAACAGTATGATTCTGACCTTCTGTCTTTCATAGATTTAGTAAATGAATATACCTCATCTACTATAGGGTATGTTGGTGCCCAACAATTGATAGTTTGTGGTCCTTCTGGTAGATTTTATGAGGTAACAGGGGATGATGGTATTAGGACTTTACAAAATATGATTTCTGACCAGTTCAATGTAATTAATGTATTTGCTGTAGAGGATAGTGAAATGGAGTTTACTATTCCTAATATTGTCGAAAATAATGAATCATAAACAGTAGATTGTGAGGTGGCAACTGATTGTAGTTCAAATGAGAGTGAAGACGAGACTGTTTTTTCAGATTATGACTCTGATGATTTAGAAGTAATTGCACTACAAGAAAAGAGGGAGGTTTCTGATAAGTTGATTGAATACAAAGACCTGTACAAATGAATGACATTCAAAGATATACCTTAGGCTAGAAAAGTGATAAATTTCTATTGCTTAGCAAACTGTTATGGTTTAAAACAACTCAAGAGTGATAGTAGAAGACTGAGGTACAAGTGTGAGGTTGTCTGCCCCTTTGTCTGTCTAATTTTTGAGGATAAGAATGGTGGTGGGGTTAAGATCAAAACTCTTAACTCAAAACACAAGTGTAGCCCTGCATATGACAACCCTACGATAGACAAAAATACTATAGCCGAATATTTTAAGAACAAGCTGCAGGAGAATCCTATGATCAAAGTTAAGGAGATGCAAGTGACCTTAAAAAACACCTTCAACATCAATTTTAGCCATGCAAAGTGTAAGAGGGACAAGAGAATGATACTTGAATCCCTTGCTGGTAGTTTTACTGATGAGTATAATAATATAGAGGCATATGCTAGTGAATTGAGGTTGAGCAATCCAGGGAGTGATGTAATAGTTACCTTATCAAAGGATGCACTTGCTGAAGGAAACAAAAGATTTTCTAGGATGTATATTTGTTTTCATGCTCTAAAAATGGGGTTTAAGAGTGGGTTGAGACCCTTTATTGGCTTGGATGGAACTTTCTTGAAAGGAAAGGCCAAAGGTCAATTTTTAGTTGTTGTTGCTCTAGATTCAATGAATCATTTTTATTCTATTGCTTGGGCTGTTGTGGATAAAGAAACAAAGGTAACATGGACCTGGTTCTTGACATTGTTGAAAAATTCATTAGACCTCAAGTTAGGGGAAGGATACAAATTCATGTCAGACAAGCAGAAGGTACTTATTCTATTTCAATTCAATGTTATTGACTGTTTTCTTTTTATTTTTAAATGTTTAATTTTCTGCATCTTATATATGTAAGGCTTGGTTGAGGCATTTCAGGCAGTAGTTCCTGATGCACACCACAAATATTGTGTGAGGCACATATAGGCTAACTGGTGTAGAAGATGGGGTGCAGGTGATTTGAAGAAAAAGTACATGTGGTGGTGTGCATGGAGTAGCTATGAAGAAGACTTCAAGGATCAATTAAAAAACTTGGGAGAAATTGATGTAAAAGTTGTTGAAGACTTGTTGAGGTATTCTCCACAATCATGGTGTAGAGCATACTTTGACACAGTATGTAAGAACCAACAAGTGGACAATAACCTAACATAATCATTCAACTCATGGATACTGGATGCAGGGCATAAGCCAATTATTAGAATGCTTGAAGGAATAAGAGTTAAGGTGATGAATATGTTGAGAGAACATGAAGGTGAAGTGATGACTTGGACTGAAAATGTAAGTCTTCATACCATGCAGTTATATTATCAATTCTTGAAAAGTGCACAAAAATGTATTGTTGATTCTAATGGAAATGATGGTTATAAGGTGAATAAAGGAACTTATGAAAAGAATAAAGTGAACATCAACCTGAAAAAATGCACTTGCAGAAAATGGGACCTCACTGGGATCCCATGTCCTCATGCTATTAGAGCATTACTGTACAAAAAAGTGAACCCTTTGTCTGAGATTCATTAGTGGTTCACCAAGGAGGCTTATCTCTCCACTTATGCACATAAGTTAGAATCAATTAGAAGAGAGAAGTTCTGGAATATAGAGCCAACTCATGCGATGGAGCCACCCCTGCTAGTGAATATGGCTGGTATGCCTAAAGTGAAGAGGACTAGAGAAAAGAATGAGACAATAAATAGGCAAGGGGAGTGGTCTCAATACAGAAAAGGCAGGGTGATGACTTGTTCCACATGTGGAAAGCCTGGGCATAATGCTAGGGGATGTCAAAAGGTAACCTGACACCCTTACTATATTACTTCACTAAATTAACATACACTCCTAATTTTGTTACTTTATATCTTTGACAACAAAACAAGGGAAAACAACCATAGGTTGGTAAGAAAACAAAAAAGATGCCGAGGACATTGGTTGATGAAGATAATGAGGATACCATGGCCAGATCTCCAGCTGTTGTAGGGTTGTCCTTAGAAGAGGAGCTGCAACTTACTGCACCACAAGCCAGCAGCAATTCTGGACCTCATTACATGTTTATGCCAACACCATCCCTGTCTAGGAACCAATCCACCAGCAATGCAGAAGCAGATTTTGACTATCCAAAAGCAGACAATCCAGACCCTCCTATATTGCCAAGGCGTGTGTTAGAGGCAAAGACTAGACTCCAAATGAGGGAGCAACTAGGCACAACAACTGGAACAAGGACTATTAACTTTGTTGGTGATGCCAGTGGTGTGAGTTTGCCAACACAACTTTCTTACTCAAACCCAAAAATCTTACATGGAGAGGAAAAGCTGACATAACAGGAAATGATGTTTTAGACGTCAATATCACACAATTATACAAGTTAATTGTGAGGCACCCAATTTTTCGAGTGCTGTCTCAATAGAAGAACCTGGTTCTTCTTGATGTACTTACTTCTACTGTTGCGGAATATTAAGCAGTAAAGTAAAAACACAAAGATTTTTACGTGGAAAACACCTGGCTCAAAAGGTGAAAAAACAACGACCTACTCCTCAGTAGGATTTTCTCAAACACTTCACTAAAAACTCTGAGCCAAACGAACTTACAAAATAAACTCTTTTGTAATCCTATGACTAACTCTAATCCCTTTGTAGTAACTAGCCCCCAGCTAATTTCTACAAGCTTCAAGTTAACTCTAACTTGAACAATGCGTACCTATTACAATTGCTTCTATGAAAGCTGAAAAAGATAATATATTAAAACTCTTACTACAATCAACTAGACTCAATAATTAATCCGATGGAACTGGTTTTTCTAGTTGAATTGTAGCCTTTTAATCGCATAATGATTCTGCTAGCAGAATAACTCTGGGAACTTTGCTTTCAAACTTTGATTCACTTCAGCATTTGTGCGTGTGGAACTCCAGCAGAAATACATCAAGTATTTATAGATTCAGTTATTTAGCTTGTCATCCAATTTCTGGTCCAACTCTACCTGGGTTAACAGATTCGTATCAAACTCAACTTCCTTTCTTTTGTTACTTTCCTTGCTGAATTCGACTTTAATCTTCTCAGCAGTTTGCAACCTTTTCGCATTAGGAGACAATCTCTTGGTTCATTGATATTTTACGTTCACAAATATCTCCTATGCATATACGGTTCGTGTTCCAGCTATTCAGTTTAAGATGTGTGCTATGATGGACCTGGTTCAACTGGTCAACCATTTGTCAATCTTCAAAACAATGCAGTGACATGGGTCAACAAATTCTCCATTTTTGATGATGACAAACTCTGTGCTTAATCTTGTATACACTTCAAACAATTTGTATGGTTTTAAGCATTAATCATAGAGAAACCAAGTTCATTAGGTTATAAATATCACTTTGAATTTTTTTTTTGAAAAAGTTTAGCACATATCTTCCCCCTTTTGGCATCATCGAAAAGTTTGCAAAATGATAAACTTACCAGATTTATTAGTTATTACTCATGGCCATTGAGGCAATTGCAAGTGCAAAACATGATTAATCAACACAAGAAGCCAATAAATGTTAGCTAACTAAGAAATTGAGACAAGTCAATAACTAGAAGCGAAATTCATTAATTAGTAACGATTATCAACCACCATACAAAAAAATAAAAACAAACCAACCGTTAGCAAAAAAATAGAGTAAAAATCACTGAAACTGAACAACTGGTCTAAAGAGGGGTTTTGGAAGCTCTGGACAACCTAAGGATGGGAAGGTGCAGATGAGGTTGTGGTCTTGGATTGTAGGAGAGAAATCATTTGCTGAAGAACACCCTCGTTCTTTTCTTTCTCCTTTGCTAATTCATCCCTAAGAGCATCCGCTCAGCTTCAACCTCAATCACACGAGACTTCAAATGAAGGATCTCCATATCCTTGATCTCGTTTTCCTGCACCAGAGTTCTAACTTTGATGTTGACTAGTTGCTTCCTAGATGAACCAGGTTCATCCACAGGAACATTGACATTGTAGTCACATGTCAGCAAAGTTTCCTTCCCGAAATAATCTTTGGCAGTAGCCATCTCAGCCTTCTTTACTGGAACCCTAAAATGTGCAAGCACCGCTGTCAGAATGAAGCCATATGGAATTGCGTGTGCTTTGGTTCCATTCACAACTCTGTCAAAGAGTTGGATGATGAAATTCGACCAATTTATTTTCTTTCCCCTGTACAAGCACTCCATCAAGGTCAGATCCATATAATTTGCAATGTTCCTTCTTTCTTGTCTAGGCAGTAGGAACTTGATGATGAACTCGAAGAGTAGCTTGTGCTCTGGCTTCATTTCACTCTTGTAAATCGGCTTGGGTTCAATCTCCTTCTCACTATCACTGAAGAATCTGGTGATGTTGATTGCTGAGGCCATCCCATCTAGACAAGGCCATCTTTTTCTTGTGTAGTCCTTATAGCCCTCAGTTGGTATGTTCAGAATAACGCCCAGTTCTTTAGCATCAAAGGAAACTTCAATTCCTTTGACCATGGAGGTGACCCTGCCTTACT
The DNA here is from genome assembly GCA_005239525.1 of Nicotiana knightiana. Lineage (NCBI taxonomy): Eukaryota > Viridiplantae > Streptophyta > Magnoliopsida > Solanales > Solanaceae > Nicotiana > Nicotiana knightiana. The sequence goes on from ML440032.1 coordinate 28,481, forward strand.
TGACAATGGCATTTCCCATGAATTCTACCAACTCACCCCTTGCCAGCCTACCTTCCATGCGAAGGACCATGTCCTTCCAGCCCTGCACCTCCAGAGTTTCCAGCAGATATTGCATTCCAGGCTCCTCTAGATCCTTCACCAGCTTATCCTTCAGTATTTTTCTCTTTCCAAACATGGTAACTCTGTCAGTCACCTCTCCTATTTCCTTCTCCTCCTCTCCACTCCAGTCTGCATCATCATTCTCTTTCTCAACAATTTTCACTTTCTTTGGCTTGGCCCTGGTCCTCTTAACAGATCTTGTTGGCGTGACAAACATTCTAGCTGACTTCTTTGAAGAAGCCTTAGCCATTATGGGTTTTGGTGTCTCAGCCACACCTAGAGCAGGCTGATCCTCCTGTTGGACCAGGTCCAACGTCGTCTCTTCAATCTCAATAGCCTCAACAGACTCTCCAACTTTTGCTTTTCCTTTTGCTTCCCTCTTCTTCTTGTTCTCTTTCAGAGCCTTTTCCAATTTCTCTTCTTCATCTCTCACAGTGCTACGAGTAGCTCTTACTTTTGGAGCAGGAACATCAGCANCTTCTGAGTCCTTCTTTTCTTGGGGTTATAGGACTCCCCCAGTTTCTTCAGCCTTTCAGCCAATGTTTCTTCCCCAGATGAACCAGGCTCATCTGTTCTTTTCTTTAGACTTGCAAGACCTGCTACAACCTCCTCAACTATGCTTCCCCCTAAATCTGTGACGTTTTCTCCAACAGTTTCAGGAATGGGACCACAGATAACCAGCGTGGTACCATCCTCCCCAGATNATTTCAGGATTGGGACCACAGATAACCAGCATGGTACCATCATCCCCAGATCTCACAACTTATTTTCCCTCTCTCTCAAGAATTCTTTCTTTTCTACCACCCCTCTGCCTTTCAAGAACTTCAACATCAATAACAGACCCAACCAACACGAATCTTTTATCAGCAGAAGTAAATTCAGAATTGATTTCAAGATTACCTTTTTCAGAACTGGTTGAACCAGGTGCGGCTTCCTCATTGGCTGATTTAAAGGATTCACTAGACGAATCTGACTTAGTACCTTTGTCCACTTTAATAAGATCCTCCAAGAATTTTTTCCTAGTCCCTGAAGCAACAGATTTTCGGGCAAGAACTTTGACACAACGATTCTTGGGGGCAGGAGTAGGGTTTGGAGTGGGTTAATGGGTGTATTTTCAGGGTTTGACAAAATGGTGATTGAGAACTGTATACAGATGGAGAATTGGAGATGTCACACCTCCTTTTTCATACGCCCCCAAGGGGGTATGAGAGTTTTTCCAATTAAAGTGACATTATTCGAAATGGGGGTTATTTTATTTATTAGAGTCGCCA
>ML440040.1:9273-23102 GCA_005239525.1 Nicotiana knightiana
CCAGAGTTTCCTCTGTAATTAGGCCTATCTACCTGTCAGAGAGCCCCCGAAACACATGTTCCTAACCAATTCCACACATAACTAGTTATTTCATGGCCTTGCACATAATTTGGGCACCTCGAAAAGTCCCATATAATTCAATTACTTCAACATGCCATATACACTTCAATTAATCCTTACCAATCTCCACTTCAATTAATCATTTAACCATCACATGAGTTTCACATAATTTCATTTACTCCAAGGGGTTGCACATTACTAAAATAGTCACAACATACACAATTATGGCAGAACTTGAGAAGTTACAATAGTAGAGCAATTAGGGGAAAATGGGGTGCTTTTGCACAAAACTGAACATAACATATAATTTCTTAGAGATGTCAATTCGCACGATCACTATTAGACTTGTTCAAACAGATGTGGATATTTTTCTTTCATTTCATTTTACGCTTCCCACGTGGCTTCCTCAACTTGCTGACTTCGCCACAACACATTAACTAAAGTAATTTTTTTGTTCCTCAATCTACGGACTTGCCTATCAAGAATAGCAACTGGAACCTCCTCATACGATAATTCTTCATTAACCTCAATAGTCTCAACTGGCACGATGGCTGATGGATCTCCAACCACTTTCTTCAACATAGACACATGGAACACCGGGTGCACTAATGATATTTCAAGGGGAAATTCCAGCCGATAGGCCACCTGTCCTATCATTTGAGCGATCCGATACGGCCTGACATACTTAGGGCCCAATTTTCCTTTCTTCTCAAACCGCATTACTACCTTCATGGGAGACACCTTCAAGAATACCCAATCATTTACTTGGAATTCCAAATCTCTATGACGAACGTCCGCATAGGATTTCTGACGACTCTGAGCAGTTTTCATCCTCTCCTGAATGACTTTAACTTTTTCCATATCTTGGTGCGCAAGACCCGGTCCTATCAGTTCCGCCTCGCCAACCTCGAACCATCCAATCGGATACCTACACCTCCTTCCGTACAGTGCCTCAAATAGGGCCATCTGAATACTAACATGGAAATTTTATTATAAGCAAGTTCTATAAGCGGCAAGTAATCATCCCAGCTACCCTTGAAATCTAATACACAAGCCTGTAACATGTCTTCAAGCGTCTGAATGGACCGCTCTGCCTGCCCATCAGTTTGTGGATGGAATGTTGTGCTGAGATTTACCTGCGTACCAAAACTTTGCTGAAATTTCTTCCAAAAGTTAGTTGTGAACTGGGCCCTTTTATCCGAGAATATAGATACTGGAGTGCCATGGAGCCTGACTATTTCTTTGATATACAACTGAGCGTACTGTTCTGCAGTATCGGTGGACTTTACTAGCAAGAAGTGAGCTAATTTCGTGAGTCGATCCACTATCACCCAAATCGAGTCGAACCTACGTGGAGTGCAAGGTAACCCTACCACGAAGTCCATATTGATCATCTCCCATTTACATATTGGTATTTCCATAAGCTACGTCAATCCACCAGGCCTCTAATGCTCGGCCTTCACTTGCTGACAAGTCGGACACTTAGCCACAAAGTCTGCCACACCCCTCTTCATACCATTCCACCAATAGATTTACTTGAGATCGTGATACATTTTCGTAGAAACTGGATGTACAGAATACCTGGAATTATGAGCCTCTGCCATTATCCTTTCCCGGAGATCATCCACATCTGGAACTCTTAACCTCTCTTGACACCGCAGGACACCGTCATCATTGTCGAGTGAGAATGCTAAAGTCTTGTGATTCAAAATTGCTTCCCTCAATTGTGCCAAAGCCGGATCCCTGAATTGCTTTCCCTTGACTTCTGATACAAGCGAAGACTCCGCTCCATTATACACCACGACATTCCCCTCATCTGAGGCCGAAAGACAGACCCCCAGACTGGCCAACTGATAAACTTCCTGAGCCAAAATCTTCTAACCAGCTTCCAAATGTGCCAAGCTACCCATGGATTTCCGACTAAGAGCGTCAGCTACCACTTTCGCCTTCCCTGGATGGTACAAAATATTCATATCATAGTCCTTGAAAAATTCTAACCACCTCCGCTGCCTTAAGTTCAACTCCTTCTGCTTGAATAAATACTGAAGACTCTTGTGGTCTGTGAACACGTCCACATGGACCCCATAAAGATAATGCCGCCAGATTTTTAATGCAAACACAATCACTGCGAGCTCCAAATTATGCGTCGGATAATTCTTCTCGTGATTCTTGAGCTGCCTTGAAGCATACACTATAACTTTAACACATTTCATCAACACACACCCCAAACCAACCCTCGAAGCATCACAATAAACCACAAATCCCTCTAAACCTTCTGGCAAGGTCAACACTGGTGCCGAAGTCAATCTCGATTTTAATTCCTGAAAACTCTTTTCACATGCATCGGACCACTGAAACTAAACTGCTTTCTGCGTCAGCTTAGTCAATGGGGAGAATCCCTCCACGAACCTCTGATAATACCCAGCTAGACCCAAGAAACTGCGAATCTCTGTCGAGGTCGTTGGCCTATGCCAATCCTTTACTGCTGCAATCTTTTGGGGATCAACCTGAATCCCTTCCCTGGAAACAACATGGCCCAAAAAGGTGACTGATTCTAGCCAAAACTCATATTTTGAAAACGTTGCATACAATTGGTGTTGATGAAGAGTCTGCAGAACTGTCCTGAGGTGATTAGCATGATCCTCCTGACTCCGCGAATAAACTAGAATATCGTCAATAAAGACAATCACAAAGGAGTTGAGAAACGGTTTGAAAACCCGATTCATAAGATCCATAAAAGTTGCTGGGGCGTTGCTTAGCCCAAAAGATATTACCGGAAATTCAAAGTGCCCATAATGAGTCCTGAAGGAAGTCTTAGGAATATCCTGCTCCCTGATTTTTAACTGGTGATACCCAGACTTAAAATCAATCTTTGAGAAGAACTTAACACCTTGTAACTGGTCGAACAAATCATCTATCCGAGGCAATGGGTATTTTTTCTTGATGGTGACCTTGTTGAGCTGTCGATGATCAATACACATCCGAAGCGATCCATCTTTCTTTTTGAAAAAAATAACTGGTGCGCCCCAAGGCGACACACTACGCCAAATGAAACCCTTTTCTAATAGACCTTTCAATTGTTCCTGCAACTCCCTTAATTCAGCTGGCGCCATCATGTAAGGTGGAATAGATATTGGCTGCGTATCTGGCAATACATTAATCCCGAATTTTATCTCTCTATCTGGAGGAATCCCAGGAAGCTCGTCCGGAAATACTTCAAGAAATCCATTCACAACAGGAACAGATTCGGGAGCAGGCACCTCTGAAGTGGTGTCCGCAACCCGGACCAAATGGTAGATGCACCCTTTTCTGATCATCTTTGAGGATTTAAGGTAGGAAATGAATCTACCTCTTGGCACAACATTATTCCCCTCCCACTCGATAACTGATTCATTAGGAAACTCGAGCCTCATAATTCTTGTTCGGCAGTCGAGTTTAGCAAAGCACGAATAGAGCTAATCCATCCCCATGATAACATCAAAATCTACCATTCCTAGCTCGATAATGTCGGTCGTGGTATCCCGACCACACACCGTGACAACACAATTCCTATAGACTCGTGCGACTGTAATAAAATCACCAACCAGAGTCGACACAGAGAATGGCTCATGAAGCTGTTCGGGTTCTATCCCAAAACTTGAAGCAATAAATGGAGTAACATATGACAAAGAAGACCCGGGATCAATAAGAGCATAAACATCATGTGACTGAACAGTCAGAATACCTGTAACAACAACTGGAGAAGCCTCGGCGCTCTGGCGACCACTCAAAGCATAAAACCGGTTGGGTCCCCCTTGACCCTGCGCTCTACCCCTAGCTGCTTCGCGCCCTGCTGGTGCTGGAGGGCGTGCTGAGGACGTCGCGGCAGATGAACTGGAGAGCTGAGCAGCACCTCTACCCGTGCCCTGACTGGGCACACGATAATCTCGCTGAGCATGGCCCCTCACTCCGCATCTATAGCATACCAGAATATCCAAGTAGCAAGGCTCAGTATGAAATATCCCACACTTAGGGCATGAGACCCTCCGCTGCTGCTAGAATCTCCCACCTGAACGACCCAACTGATTGAACCTCCTACTATCTGAACCGGGTCCAAAATGACCTCCCTACTGATAACTGTGCCCTGATGGCGGCGCACTGGCTGAGGATTGAGCATATGACTGAGATGGCCATGATGATCCTCTCCCAAGGGCTGATCTCAAACCTCCAACTGAGCTCCCAGGGTTGCCCGTTGACCGGGCGAACCTACTGCTCTCTCTCCATCCTTATCTTCAATTTCTGAGCCTCTGTAGCCTGGGCGAGTCCCACTATTTTCCCATAATTCATATCCGAATGCAAGGCAGCTATAGAAGCTTCATTAATAACCAAGGGACCAAGGCCCTGAACAAACTGACGAACTCTAGCCTCCATAGTAGACACCATGTGAACAGCATATTTGGACAAGCGCACAAACTCCATATGATACTCTCACACACTCATGCTGCCGTGCTTGAGGGCCTCAAACTCTGTAGCACGGGCTGCCATAATCTCGGCAGGCAAGAAATGATCCATAAAGGCATCCACAAACTCATCCCACCTCGACGGAGGGCTCCCCTCTCCACGGGAAATCTCCCACATTTCAAACCACGAATATTCCGCTCCATTCAGATGATAGGAAGCCAACTAAACCCCCTCTTGCTCAGTGGCCCTTATAACTCGGAGGGTCTTGTACATCTCATCAATAAACTCCTGAGGGTCGGCCTCTGGATCGGTGCCTGTGAACTCTGGAGGGGCTAACTGCAGAAACTGGTTGACCCTGGAACCTGAAGAATCCCCTTGCTCGCTAGAGGATCCAGGGGCAGTATGTGATCTTTGGGCCTGGGAGGCCAGTACCTGGGTTAACATCTAAATAGCTCCCCTGAGGTCCCCATCAGAAATACCGGGACCGGAAGCTGGGACTGAAGAAGGATCAGGAGCATCAGCGGGAGGGACTGTAGCACCCTCTTCTGGAGTAGGAATAAGAATATCCTGGCCTGGGATGGAAGAGTCAGACAGATTCAGGGTCAAGGAATCATACCCACCCTCATCATCAGATAAATAATTCACGGCCACTCCTGGGGTGGCATTGGCCTCTAGGCCAAGTCGAGCTCTCTTCTTGGGTGCCAATTACTGAAAATCAGAACAATGCAAGAGTTAGGGATAGACAACCTCACCTTCCACCACATCGTAGGATATAGAATAGCAGTAAAAGGGTATTTTCCTAAATGTCCTTGCAGCCCCCTAATTATAGATGTGGTCGACAACACATCGATAAGAAGGGATCTACTAGACACGGCTCCGAGACATCCTAGGACACGTTTAAAACCTTAGGCTCTGATACCAAGTTTGTCACGCCCCAAAATCGAGGGACGAGACCGGCACTTAACCAGGTGAACCAGGTCAAGCGGACCTGGATTGCTTTTCCTACCCAACGCGTTCCCCTGTATATATAATGCACCATATTCCATATGAAATAGAAACTTAGGATTTAAGTGTGGATTTACAAACTTAAGTTCATTTCTCTTTTGGAATTTCAACAGCTGATTCCCAAAAAAACATACACAATACATACATAACTTTCCAATACGGACCACGATTCCGAATACGTACAGTTACTACCCAAAATACATATATACACCCACATCATGTCTACGGAGCCTCTACAAATACTAGGAGTTTATACAATACTTTTCGGCAACAAGGCCCCGGTTATACCTTACAATACATAACATACTCAAAAGAGATGGCATGAATTACACACGGCCCCTGGAGGAAGTGGGGCTCACCAGTACTGCTGAAAATTGAGGAGGAGGCACCACTAATGGCGAGATGAGCTACCTGCTATGGACCCACCTATATCCATATAAAAGATGTAGCGCCCCCGGCAAAAGGGACGTTAGTACCATTGAATAGTACTAGTATGTATAAACAAACTTTACTCAATGTAAAATCAAACAATACACATATATGAGGCAGTTAAAGAAACCCAAATAAATATTGCACAGAGATACAGAGAATCACAAATGAGGTTTCCACAGTTTCCTATTTCGATCGTTTCCCCTGTTGCGGCTTGCAACCCGATCCCATATCAAAATCACATTACACCCTTATTACTTCTGTTGCGGCATGAAACCCGATCCCGCCTTACATTTCTGTTGCGGCGTGCAACCCGATCCCACCTTACAATCACATCATACCCTTATTACTTCTGTTGTGGTGTGCAATCCGATCCCACCTTACAATTACATCACACCCTTATTACTTCTGTTGCAGCGTGCAACCCGATCCCACCTTACCATCACATTTCATAGCAAACAATAACAACCCACAATTTAATCACAGGCCTTCATATCATCAAGAGTACAACTTCATAACACCCAAACAATCATGTGTTCACAATAGTCTTTATCATATATTAATTCAACCAAAAAGATGCTCATCAACAAGAATATAAATTCATTACAACCAACAATCCATATGATGTTAAGCCACGATAAACCTTCCCAACAATGAGTCATATACGATATTTCCATGGTCATTGAGTTCAATTAGATCAATTCACAACTCCCTTGCATCACTTGTTACACAACCCTTATCAATTAGATACATTTACACATTTGAGTTTGTTCCCATTCTTTCCCACCAACATACTGAAGCATTTAACGAACCTTGCACATGATAGAGTAATCACATAGAAATCACCTTTCACAATTTCAATTATCACGATAGTCGATTAAGAAAATCAGAGAATGAAATCTCACACCTCAACACAACCGCACAATCAATTTACATATACTCAGCAAGAAAGTCATACCGAATATTTGGACACCAACAAGGTGACTCTACGAAGATTAAAGTTAGCCATACATACCTCGAGTCGTCGCCTTTTAATTTTTATCACAATTCACCGGACCGTCTAGCACCGTCAATCTATTCCACAATGTGACATATTTCACTTAGAATTAGGAATCTTGTACCCAATTGAGCATTTTATCAAACAGACCCCTTAGACTACTAACCCCCTTTTGAGAATAATTACCCAAACTTATTTTTCCCTTTACTAGATTACGGTATTTAACTCACATGCATGCAAGATTTCACTTTTTATTTTCAAGAACTAACCTATGTGTGTTTTATTCTTACACAAAATCTGAGAAATTGAGGAAATAGGGTGAAGACGTACCTCTTTGAGTGAAGAAGATGACAATAACTCGATAATTTTCGGGCTTGAGTGATTTTGAAAAATCAAATTGGATGATGTTAAAACCTTCTCTCTCAAGAACTCTCTTCTTCTCTCTCTATTTTTGGTCATAAAATCGTTAAAAAATAAGGGAAGAGGTGTTTTATAAAATAGGGGGTCAGGTTTTAAATTTAGAAAATAGGATCCCCGACACAGAAATGCGATCAGGAATGCAATTGCATTCTTGCTATGCGATCCACATTCATGTCGCATAGTTGGCCTTCAAATGGGACAAAATGGGAACAACACTGCCCAGGTATTCGACCATTATGCGGTCCTATACATGTTATTTGATCGCATAGTGTGTTGCATAACCTCCCTCGCAAAAACCATGGGGCAAGAATGCGACAACTATGCAGTCTGCATACCCAAAATGCGATCGCATTCTAGGCCGCATAGTTGTCCTCCATTTGGACAGTAGACTGTCCAGGTATGCGACCACTATGCGGTCCGCATACCTGTTACGCGATCGCATAGTGCGTCGCATAACGCGCAATTTCTGGAAAATTTAATCTTTCAAGTTCTGGGATAATTTTTACTCAAAATAGGACCATTTTAAGAATTTCTATAGCTATAACAGCATAGGGACCTATTCGGGCATTATTTTAGACATAGAAATTTTACGGGTCATTACAGAAACTACTAAAGTCACTCATCAAGTGAGCGCAATTTTTCATTCCATGACTCTTAAGTTGGAGGATCCCGGTGCTTTCATGATTTCTTGTACTATTGGAAGTGCCAATTTTGTTAAAGATTTTTGTGATCTTGGGGAGAGTATAAATTTAATTCCATATTCAGTGTTTAAAACTTTAGGAATTTGGAAACAAAGATCCACATCTATGAGGATGCAAATGGACAACCGTACCATGAAGAGGCAGTTGGGAGTGATTGAGGATGTTTAGGTCGGAGTTGATAAGTTCATTCTTCTGGCGGACTTTGTTATTCTAGATTGTAAGGTTTATTATGAAGTGCCTATTATTCTTGGAAGACCTTTCCTTGCTACGAGTAAGGCTCTTTGTGTTTTGGAAGCCGGAGAACTCATTTTCCGGGTTGGGTATAAAAAAGTGGTATTTGATGTTTGCAAATCTATGCAGAAACCAAATAGCAATGAAGTGTGTTCTTTTGTGGAAATTGTGACCGATGCTATAATTGATTACACAAGTGCTACAATCAATGTTTGTGATATGTCGGAATCTGTTTTGCTCAACTTCGATGATAATGAGATGGATGGTTTCATGGAATGTGTGAACTCTTTGCAAGGAACGGGGTCGTACAAATATGCACCCCATAAATTATCTTTGGATATTGAAAATAGGAAAACTCCTCCTCTAAATTATTCTATTGAAGTGCCACCTAATTTGGACTTAAACCCATTGTCACCATACCATTAGTATGAATTTCTCAGCCCTTCCTCTAGTTTACTTGTTATTCTTTCCTTTTGTTTGACTAACGTGCAGGTTGATTCCACATTGGCGGTGATGCAAAAGAGGAAGAAAGCAATTGGGTGGTATTTGGTAGATATTCGGGGTATAAGACCCACATTTTTCATGCATAATATCAAGTTATATGGTGGTGCTAAACCGTATATTGAACAACAAATAAGACCCAATGAAGCTATGCAAGAAGTGGTCAAGAAAGAGATTATCAAGTGGTTGGATGCCAGAGTTGTCTACCCCCCATTTTTGACAGTTCATGGACCTCTACGGTTCAATGTGTTCCAAAGAAGGGGGCATGGCGTTTGTTACCAATGAGAAGAATGAGTTAATTCCCACAAGAACGTTCACCGGGTGGAGAGTTTGTATGGACTATCGTAAGCTCAACAAAGTCACAAAGAATGATCACTTTCCCCTCTCTTTTATGGATCAAATGCTCGATATATCGGTCGTACGTGCTTTCAATTATTCTCTTGATGGGTACTCGGGATACATCCAAATTCTTATTGCTCCGGAAGATCAAGAGAAACCCACCTTTACATGTCCTTATGGTACTTTCGCTTTCAAACAGATGCCTTTTGGTTTGTGCAATGCACCGACAAATGTTTGACGGTGTATGATGACTATTTTCACATATATGGAGGAATACTACCTTAAGGTCTTCATGGATGAATTCGGTGGTTGGATATTCTCTTGATGATTGTCTTGCAATTTTGGAAAAGTGTTAGCTAGATGTGAGGAAAAGAATTTGATGCTTAATTGGAGGAAATGTCATTTCGTGGTTGAGGAAGGCATTTTTATTGGCCATAAGATCTCAAAGAATGATAGTGAAGTTGACAAGGCAAAGATTGTGGTTATTTCTAAGCTTCCACCCCCACCTCAGTAAAGGGTGTGTTGAGTTTCTTAGGCCATGCGAGTTTCTACCAGTGCTTTATCAAAGATTTCTCTAAAGTGGTGAACTCATTGTGTAAGATCCTTGATAAGGTTTCTAAGTTTTATTTCAATGATTATTGTACGAGGTATTTTGAAAAATTGAAGTTCAAGTTGGCAACTACTCTTATCATTACCTCCCCAAATTGGAGTTTGCCGTTTGAGCTCATGTGTGATGCAAGTGATGTAGCGATTGGAATTTTTTTAGGACAATGTATCAACAAAGTTTTTCATCTGATTTACTATGATAGTAAGACCATGAATAGTACCTTAGTCAATTATACCGGTACGGAAAAGAGCTCCTTGCTACTGTGTTTGCAATTGATAAGTTCTGCCCGTACTTGATGAGTCCAAAGTTATTGTCCACATGGATCATGCACCACTTCGCTATCTTATGAGAAAAAATTAATATAAAGCTCAGTTGATGTGATAGGTACTTTTGTTGCAAGAATTTCATATTGATATTCAAGACAATAATGGTAGTGAAAATCAAGTGGTAGACCACTTGTCTTGTTTGGAAGAGGAGCGGACGCCACACGGCGGACTTGAAATCAATGACACTTTACCGGATGAGAAACTTTTGGCACTATAAATGAAAGAGGTACCTTGGTTTGTGTACTTTGCAAAGTTTCTTATAATTGGTATCATTTCGGATGAGTTCTCTTCAAACCAAAGGAAAATCTAAAAAGGGATTGTCAAGACTACTATTGGTGAATGCAAATTGGGCAGATTGGTCCAAGAGGCTTGATGTTGCACTATGGGCATATCAGATGGATTATAAAACACCTATCAGGATGTAGTACCCAGGAAAGCTTGTCATCTTCCAAAAACACTACAGCAGAAAGTAGTGTGGGCCTAGAAGAAATTGAATCTTGATTGGGATGTAGCTGCTAACTTACGAGTTACACACTTGAATGAAATAGATGAGTTCTAATATCATACGTGTGAGAGTTTGTCCTTGTACAAAGAAAAGATGAAATATCTTCATGACAAGTACATTTGGAACAAAGAGTTCAAGGCTTGTGATCTAGTGTTGTTGTTTAACTCAAGGTTTAGGATGTTACACGGGAAGCTTAAGTCCAAGTGGAGTGGTCCATTTGAAATTGTTGGCGTGACACCCTTCAATGCATTGGATTTGAAGAACAAGAAAAATAAAATATTTCGGGTCAAGGGTCACCTGATGAAGCACTACTTGGAAAAAGTTGGAGAGAACCATGTGGTGGAAGATATTTATTTCACATGAGGATGTTATGCCATCGCGAAGTGCCACGGCGTCCAATAAGGTGCTTCATATGAGGCAACCCAAGTTCTTTTTCTTTTTCTAATTTTAGGTGGGATGTTATTTCTTGTTTCTAACTTGATTTGAAGTGTGTTTAAGGGATGAGAGATGAGAAATATCAAGACAAGGTTGTGTCATCAAAACAGGAATGCGGACTACACTTTTCCTTGGAGCTACCGCAAAAAAAAGTGTGCCATCACAGAAGCCCTTGTGCATCTGTGTACCGCACTTGCATGAGCAAACTTAGATGTCAAATGAAAGGTCTTCTGAACCTTTCACTGGTCAGTGTGGGGAAAAAATACGTTTGGAGAACTGTATTGCCGCACTTTCAATTTTGTGGACCGCATAAGAGAGTTTGACCACTGAAGGCTAGGTAGCAGAGTGCAGCCCCCACTTGAAATTGTGAGGTCGCACTCACCTGTTTAACCTTCCATTATGTCTGAGTATAAATAGAACTGATGGTCATATTTTACACTTTTCCCACTTTGCAAAGTTACTGTTGCTCTGAGCGTTTACCTGAATATTTAGCACTTTCAATCACACACCACCATTTGCATTCACTAGGATCTTTGCACATTTACACCATCTGGTATGCTTCATTTCATGTTGATTTTACTTCATTTTTATTTTTGAATTTATTTTTCCTTTTTAACTTCTTTTTAGGTCATCTGTTATTATATTCCTTGCATGTGTCCATGTGGGGTAGTTTCTAGTAGGTGAGTTGATAAAGCATGATAAGTTGGGTTGAGTTAACTGATTTCTATGTCTATACCATGTAGCCAAGTATATTTGAACAAATTTTTGGATAACCTAGGTAAAGTGAGACCTGCCCGTTTGTATTCTTGAATGTGCGGACCGCACATGGAATTGTGTGGTCCACAATTTTCTAGTTAAAGCAACTTGTTGGATGGTGTTTCTACAACCTCACTTTAAATTGTGTGTACCACGGAATTTCTAGAGAGTTCGTGTAACTAGTCCGCATTGTCAATCATAAGCTTGCCCTCTGAGCTTCTAAAGTGCGGACCGCACATAAATTTGTGCAGGCCGCATATGAATTTTGTGGCTGCAAATGGCCTCCTCACTGTCAATAAGAGAAGGGTGAATTTGAGCACCTTGAACATATGTGCAGAAGTGCGGCCACACTTGAAACTATGCCTTCCTCATTTCCACTCTGCGGACCGCACTCCAACTTATGCGGACCACACTTCCCCCATTTCTTCTGCATGCTTAACTATCTGATACTTCACTGCTTCTATGTTGTTCTCACTAACTTCCGTGTGTCTTAACTGTTTTGAAACATGAACTTTCAACAAACAATTCTCTCTGTGCTTATACAGACAAGGTTATGATCACAAGGTCAAGGTGAATCTAACAAAGGAAGAGAAGAATCTTCAAAGGGCAGGGGCAGAGGTGCCTTTCCCCCAAGTTTGCATAAAACTATATCCAATAAAGCAACAGCAGGCCGAGGGAGAGGTAGAGACCTCTCAGAGTCTAGCTCATATTCCCTGTCTAGGTAAGCGTCCAAGAGGAATTCTGTGTCGTTACCGAAGGAGCACACTGAAGAAGAATCCAGGCCACAGAGGCAGCCTGAGACTCTGCATGTGCCTTCTATATCCCACAACACTTCCTAGGGTATGGAGTGTGACAGACAGGATTCCAATACAGCTGCCACAGGCTCTGATTTGGGTATAGGTGCACAGGAAGGTTTGGCTAGGTCAAAGAAGAAGAAGTTCTGGGAAAATAGATTTGTGAGCCGCCAGGAATTTTCTAATTTCCGGATGTGGTGGCATGTTAGGTCCTTGACTCATGAGCGACAGTTCTTATTCAATGATTTTGACAAATACGACCCCACAGTCTTGGAGCATTTTACTAAAAGAAAGGGGTGGATGTTGTTTACTAAAAAACTAGTGGATGTAAAGGAGCATCTTGTCCGGGAATTTTAAGAAAACACAACGCATATTCTAAAAGGGACTAAGGTAACCAAAGTGAGAAACGTGAAGGTGAAATATCATCAGCATACTCTGAATGCGTATTGGGGTTTGATGATGTGGAGCCGAAATAGAATTTAGAGAAGTTGGCTCTGAAAAGAAGAGGCTAGGTTGTGGCTTGCGGAGATTCTAGCATAGAGACCCACTCCTCCTTGGACTGCTGTTGGGGTGCCTATCCTTTGGAACCCTATGATTTTCGAGGCCAATGAGTGGAAAACCTTTGTATACATCAGCCTTCACCCATTCATTAATGAGAACAACATGTCCATTCTTCAAGCTATTCTAGTGGCTTCTATTATGGCTGGGTACCTGATCAATGTGTGCCCTAATCTTGGCATCATATACACGAGCACCCACGGATCCCTCTAACATTGACGAGAAGCTTAGAAAAGTCATGCACAACTAGAAGGTCAGTATGGATACATTAATATAACATGGTGCTGTGATTGAGCGATTGAATAAGCAAGGGAAGAAAATGGGAAAGTCACAGGCCAGCTAGAAGTCGTTTGATGAGCTTTGAGCTGAGGTGGCCCTGATAGCCGAGGTAGGAGATTTTCCAGTTGACATTCTACTTGACCCCTCCCGGCCCCACCCATATCCATCTTCGTAGGATACTCCCGCTGACCAGACTGAGGAGTCGTGCCTTGCCACCAGCACAGCTGAGGCGGTACCGTGCGATGTTCACTTCTCCGGTAACTCCCAGACTTGATGATGATATTCAGTTGGCTGAGCCAACGGGGCTGATGTTGCCGGGGACACTGTGATGACTGAGGACACTAAGGGATTTTATTTGCCTTCTCTACTCTTTGATATTAGTTTAATAAGCATTAGACTTATTTTTACTCGGGGGGGGGGGGGGGGGAGATCTATTTTGTAAAATT
>ML440040.1:23196-69065 GCA_005239525.1 Nicotiana knightiana
GGGGGGGGGGGGGGGGAGCAGATCTTATTTGATACATTTGGCTACTTTGGAATGTAATAATTGGATGATTCTACTTTATTTTTATGTTATATTTAGTAGTTGTTACCTTCATTAGCTTCTTTAGTTATTTTTCTTTAATTGCGTTTTATTTTAGTAGCTTTTATGATTTTCTTAGTAGTGTTGATAATAGGCCTTTGATTTTCTTAATGCCATAGTTCTTTCCAAATGTGGTCTTTTGTGTGACCGGGTGACTCTTCCTAAGGATGGATAGCATGATAACTTTCTTAAGGGAATGCGTATATTTCATATAGGTACTAGTAGTAGTAAGTTGTCATGAATAAAATCACTAACTAAGTCATTCTCTGAAAAGAGTTATTCATGTTCATTTGTCACCAATACACTTAATTGCATGCTTATAGTTTGAAACAAGGTTTTTGGAGGAAAATAGTTCTAGTTAGTGACTTTGAGGTTCTTGAGTTGACTTTGATAATCATTAAGTGGTTAATTGGACCATAGTTATTTTTAACTTGAATTAATCATTGTGGGTTTTAGACTCTATCTTCTTTTATGGTCTAGTTGTGTGAGTGGTGAGTTTACTTTTTGTTGCTAGTCCAAGTACTTGAGTGGATAGTTTAGAACTTTCCCCGAATGTGTTTCAAGGAAAAATTCTAGGTTTGTTTTGTTTAGAAGATGATTGTTGGTTTTCCTTGGTCCGTTTGAGTTTCTATTTTCCACCCTATGTTCGTTATCACTATTCAACCCATTTGAGATTTAAGGCTTTATCTGTTGGTAACCATGCTATAAGTCTTTACTCATTTTGATCAAATACCTCTCTTGGTAGCCGAACCTTCCTTAACACTCTTACGTAATAAGTGGCTTAAGGCATAAGCTTTGGGGAAAAAGTTGAGGAATCTGAAAGAGGTATCAATGCACTGAAAAGAGAAAAATAAAAAGAGAGATTGATGAAATCAAAAAGATACAAGTATCTCTAGTACGAGCATCAAGGGAGATAAAGAATTAAATGTACAATTAAGAATGATGGAAAGTCTCTCTAGCCTCCAAAAAGAAGAAATGCCACTAAGGGTTTGGTAGGGTTTAGTAAATGTGAGCCAAGAAATAAAAAGTGGAGTGCTTAAGGAAGGGTGTAACCAATTTTCCGATATGGTATCCCACCTCAATCCAAAAGCCTTCATTACAACCCGAAAAAAGTCCTACTTTATTTTGAACCGAGTGAGCTTATATTAGTGGAGATTTACATGAGGGGAAAGCCTATAGTACTTGAAGCTTTACTTGTGACATTCCTTTGTCAGAGAAAAGTGAATCCTTTATTACTCTAGAAATTGAGTGTTAATTCTTGAAGTGATCATGAAAAATGGAAGGTTGAGGAGGAAGAGTTTGTATCCACCATGATTTACATGATAGAACAAGAGTCCTTGATGAGTGAAGTCAGGTCTTGAAGCTTAAATGTCACACTAAATTTATATGCACGTAACATATGTTTCGTCACCTTGTTGAATATGCATAAGTATTGAGGGTAATTGTTGGTCCTAACTGAGTATGAATGACTTACAATTGACTCTTTGAAATGAATTTTAACTTAGAGGAGGTGGGAACTAATCTATTTGCTGGAGGACAAGCAAAGACAAAAGTTTGGGGGAGTTGATAAGTGTGGATTTTAACCACTTAGTAGTTCCTTCTTTCTTTAGTTTTAGTCTGTAAGTAATGCTTTTTATTTTTAAATCTAATGAAATTATGTGGATTGCAGGCATGTTAGAGGATTGGAACTTAATGAAAAAATCTAACTCAAAAAGGAATATTTCAGCTCAACAAGAAAAAAAGGATAGGTGAAAGAAGAAGTGTGGTCCGCAGATGATTATGTGGTACGTAAAAATAGAAGTGCAGCTGCAAATAAAGCACTAAAGCCTCTGAGGAGTTTGTATGAGTGTGGTCCGTACACCAAATTATGCGGCCACAAAAGCTGTTGCACTGACAAAGTTTGACAAGTTCAAAGAAGGTGCAAAAGACTGACTGTGAAGCCACTTAAGAATGCGGCCCACAATCAAAATGTGTGGTTGCAAAAGCTAAAGTGCAGCCGCAGAGATAATTATGCGGCCACAGATTTCCTCCACATGCAGGAGCAGAAGAAAAATATGGTGCGCACATTGAATTGTATGGCCGCAAAATCTCCCGAAACGCATTTTTGTCAGCAAAGGTACTATTAATAGACGGAAAATACCTTTTTAGGTCAATTTTGTATTATTAGCAGCTCTGGCGGTTATATTTACCTTTTTGGGTAAGTTGTGATCAAAATTGATGAAGACCCACTACTTTTATCTTTTAATTGTAGTTTATGTCTTTAATTACTTCTTCTATTTTGTTTTCCATGTCTTCAAGTATGAGTAGCTAGATTTTATCTAGGATTGTGACTCAACCTTAGTATGTAAAACTTATGGGTTGTTAATTCTAATGTTTGTTTATGATTGGATATTTGTTATTTAGCCTTGTTTATGATATATATATCTAGAATTAATGGTTGCAAACATTGATTCATGCCTATTTGACTTAGTTCTTACTTGAGAAAGAGGAACCTCGACTAGGAAAGCTTGGGTAACAAGAAATTGAGCTAGTTAAGGTTTTGGCTAGTTTGATTAAAGGGTTTGAACTAGAGGTAGGGAAAACTCGACTTGGATCTATATCAATTGCTTAGATTACAACCCATTTGGTCTTGAAAAAGACAAATTGGGCAAAATCACTGTATGACCGAGAGGTATTGAGTGGGTACTTGAGTATTGAGAGTCATGATACATCCTGATCTACCAAGCAAGAATTAACTTAGCAGTCCCATTAGGTTTACACCTAGGTGGAGGTTACATCCCTAGGCTTTTCATTAATTGATAATAAAACCAAAAATAATTTATTCTTTAGTCTCTTTTATTTAGTATAAATTCTTAACGTTACAATTAGATAATAAGCATCCCTCTTGTTTGAAAGTATAATTTGGTTATTTCACGTTCTCTCATAAGGTATTCACCTTAATACCGCTTGTAAACTCCCTGAGGAATTCGAGCCTTCCACGCGTTGGGTATTATAATTGCAACAACCGTTTCCCATTTATTATCGAGTGTGGATTGGACGTGATCATCTACATCCACTATTTCTTTATTAGATCTCTGTGTTTCTATTGATTATGAACTACTCAAGCTATGAAAATTGAGTATCATTTTTGTCAAACCTCGCTGCTACTTAATCAAGGATAGACTTGATACTTATTGAGTACACGTTGTCTATAATACTCATATTATACTTTTGCATATTTTTGTGCAAACCCTGCATTGGTTCTAGCAATGTTCAGGAGGAGCTTAGGAGCATGATTTGGACATTTCCTGGTAAGTTGTTGTGCTTGGATTCGCAGCTTATAGAGTCTCTATCACGAGCAAAATTCCAAATGCGTCAAAACTCACCCGAGCCCCTCGTGTTCCCTCCAATCCATCCCAAAAAGTTCAAATACCCTATATGGACTTGTCCAAATGCCCAAAACACATATGAAAATATCACAACTAAGAATCAAGATGCAAATCAAACTTAAGAACTTTAAGAAAACATTAAGTTCCAATTTTCTCACGTTAGTGCCAAATCACACTCGAACCTCTTGGGTGCTAAAATAAATATGTGTACAAGTCCAAAATTATCATACAAACCTATAGGAACTTTCACATCATGATTTTGAGTCCATTTACTCAAAATGTTTACTTGAATCAACTATCTTAACTTAAGACTACTAGTTAGGAACTAAGTATTCCAAATAATTTTCGAACCTCTCAGGACCCCAACCAAGCATACCCCCAAGTTATAAATCAACAAATGAACCTAAGGGAACTCTCAAATCAAAGAACGGGATGCTAGAACTGAAAACAATCGGTTGGGTCGTTACAGTCTCCCTTTACCTTCTCCAATATTTCTTATTCCAAATACTTTACTTCGAGACTATCTTGCATTCTGTTTAGTAGCCCATGACTCGTACTACCACTTTTTAGGGGTTGATGTTGTACTTCCATACTTTTATGTTGGTTTTAGACTTATTTCTGCATTTATCTATATTAGACAGTTGAACATCTTTAATATATATTGTGTCATTATGGTTAATTATATGTGTTGGTTCGCCTTGTAGGTTGGGTTAAGTGTCATGACGGCCATTGTGAGATTTGAACCGTGACACTACTACCTTGATCGACTGAGCTGTTTGGCAAAGAGAGTCTGGCAAGCTTCTTGCCAACGAGCAGCCGAAGAAAAGCGGACTTGGATATCGCCTACAGCCACACATTGAAATTAAAGGACAAGTATTGGGTCAAAAGTGGACAAGAGGGGAAGATCATTCAGAGCGATAGTAAGGATTGGAATACAACACAATAGTAATGTGTGTTCCAGTTTAGTTTCAGAATCTAAATTATCAAAATACTCTTGAAATAGTTTGGTCATGTCTTTTGTCGACCTTAAAATACACTAGTAGTTGGTAGGTGTGAAATCATAATAATTGAAAAATTTACAATCTCTTAATTAGAATTCATGTAGAAGGAAAAGACATATATAGGTGATAACAATAACACAAAAGAGTATGTTTAAATCAAGTAGGAAGGTTTACTTTAGCTCCTATACGCTTTTTTTAGGAGTCTTTTAGTCATGTAAGAAATTTATGTATATGGAGAAGTACTTCTTATTTTCATTTTTTTGTTGTATAATGTTAGCTTAGATGAGCTTAAATAGAAGGACATGATTAATGATAATTAAATTGTATAATTAACTTAACTTGAGTTAGAGATTGATGCATATTGATGTTGTTGTACGGGAATTTTATAACATTTGAATAAACAAAGTCGAGACATATAACCCTGACCTTTCGCATCAATCAGAAAGATTCTACATATTTTCTAAGTAATATAATTAAATTCCAGAGCCTGTTTCTACAATCGTGTGCTTAAAGTTGTCATCAACGTACCTACTAAAATATTCAATACTCCTCAACAATCATGCTACAGTCTTTTTTCTAATAGTAATACAATAATGATCGATATCAACTAGTTTGACTAAAAATGTTTAACAAATAGAATGGTAAAAGTGAATCTCATATAGATATGCGAATATTCTACCAAAAGAGAGAGCGTGCGCAATTTACATTAGCTGTGTGAGACTCCTTTTTGTCTCATAAATTTGTGGACTCAATCTTATATTTTTGGGTTCACAAAATTTGGTTCCACAAAATTATGAGACAAAAAAAAGGTCTCATACAACTAGCGTCAGGTGCATGAGACACAAAATAAAATTTTTTGCAGTAAATGATTTTGATAGATCAACACCTCGAATTTGTTATGATTATCTACATGCATTAGAAACCATGCCTTAGGAATGTTCTGTGCATTAGAAATCATGTTTATAAGACTCATCTCGTTATTTGTCCTAAATTTCTACTTTTCATTTTAAAATATCCTGCATTCTCACATGTGCATTAGAAATCCTGTTTCTAGGCCACTTATCAATTCTGTGTATTAGAGATCATGTTGCACTCGCTTAGATGTCATGCCTATAAGTATAAAAAACAGTTCCAACACTTAGTATCATGCTTATAGAGATAAATTCGTAAGAATTTGATTTCTGTGTTTGTGCTTGTGATCATCCTCAGCACATAGACAACATGCCTATAGGGTTTATATATATAAAAACCTTCCTGTTATAAGTCAATCGCTAGTTTATTACTATGGTCTGATTCACGCTTAGATACTATGTCTATAAGATCCTGCCCAGTTATCACCTAGGTAGACTTGTAGGTTGATTAAAGTTCTGATGTTTAAAACTGTGTTTGTTTGACTACCTGCAAACTGCCTATATTCAGTAAGCCATAAAAATCAGTAGGCAAACTAATTAGGGTACAATGCCTCGCCTTAACAAAATGTTGCATATTCTACTTTTGTGCTCACCTAGATATCCTGCTATAGGACTTTAAAGTGTTTAAAATTGATGTTTGAGACGTGCAATTGTTTGTTTATTTGTGGAGGTAAATGTGAGTCTTTGACTGCTTTGTTATATGACAGTCCTATCTGTTTTGTTTGTCGCTTAGATTTTCTCCTTTTAAGCACTATAGGTGAGTCTAGAATCACTTTAATAGAGGTCCTAAACACCTCCAAGGCCATGGGTAAAAGGGGCGGATAATGCACGCATAGAGTACGTATTCAATTAGAATCGCTTAAGTAATAATTAAGGGGAGGGTAGTTGGTTAGTAAGGGATATGATGACTTGTGCGCTAATGCTACGCGTAACACCTCTATTTGGGGAAAGTTTACTGAGTATTGCACATAATTGATCCTATAGGCTAATAAACCTAGGACCCCTTTAATTTTCATTTTAAGGTATTATCTATCTGTTCGTTTTCTTTTCCCTTAAAGACTAATTTGCTTATATTGAGTATGGACGGGACCCACTGTTGTGGACCTCGAGGGGTGCCTAACACCTTCCCCTCAAGGTAATTTCGAGCCCTTACCCAATCTCTGGCAACATAAACCAGTTTATGAGTTATTTGCTTTAGGTGCCCTAACGCACCTTAAATCTGTTAGGTGGCGACTCTTCAATTTCCATACCCTTTCCCAAAAGGAAGTGAGTGGTCCCAAAATGTCGAAACCCTGGGCTCCGCGAGGAAAAAGGGGGGCGCGACAACATGGCGACTCTGCTGGGGATTTCCCTTAGGCTCTTACCATAACAAACTTGTTTTTGTGAATTAGTCTAAGTATGCTTTATTCTACTGATACATGTGCACCCTTCCATTTCCCTTTATGTGAACTTAATTATTTATTTTCAAATACTTATGATTTCCTTCACTACGAAACTGACTTGTCTCTTTGTTTTCTTTTTTAACTGTCTTTCAATTATTAAATACCACATTTATTATTTTCCTAACGTGCAATACGTGACAACATCTATTTGCTGTTGCATAAATCATGATCAGCATCATATTCCACTCATGCGTTATCAATCCTATAGCAACACTTGGTGAGTGGTTGCGCTCTTCCTATATATCACCCTTTAAATTCGGAAAGGCTTATTTGCGGTAAAACTAGTCGATCAGCGGTGCAATAGACAGTTACATGCCTTTCCCCCTCAAGTTGTCCGCTTGAGGGTACCAGTCTAGACCTCCATAGCAACCTTACTCTGATTATAACTTTACATGCATCATGGTCAAACTTAGCCTGGTTAATATGTTCTCCACATAATAACCCCTTAAGACAAACCTTATCCAAAAGTCCACCGGGATTTCCATAACCCCAACTGACGCAACCACGTTTTGTGCATTAATTTTGGAGAACTAAATGCCAATATGCTAATCATGGATGTATAAATAGTCGAATCATGAGGGAGAAAGGGTCTAACCTTATTTGTTTTGCAGAAATGAGGCATGAAGTCCCCAGGTTCGACATGGTCCAAAATATACCACCACTTCTACTATATTGGTGGGAAGATCTTTACTCAAGTGACAGGAAACATGTGAGAAAAGTCTTGGGAAATTTACCTTCTCTGTTAGACATCCAACCAAAAAACATGTTGATTGAAGCTGCAACTATGTTCTGGGATAGTTAAAGGTCTGTGTCTCGCTTCAGGAACATAGAAATGACCCCGCTCCTATAAGTAGTAGGGGAATTCGCTGGACTACCTTGGGACAGTTTGGGTCTATTGGTGCCGGAAATAGCACTGGTAAGGGGTTTCTACAGATGATGGGTCTGAAAAAGAACGATGATTTGGAGTGCCTGAAGAAGTCCTATATACCTTTTGACTATTTGTACGAGAGATACAGTCATAGAAAGTCCTACTGTATGTTCCATGATGATTTCTCTATCACTTCCTTGGGTCACATTCACCACAGATTTTTCGTGTTTTTTGTTTGCTTCTTGGGCATGATAGTGTTCCCAATGAAAGGGGACAAAATTCACACCAGACTGGCTATGGTAGCGAAAACTCTAATGGAGGGAATCGAGGGACAAACATACACCATAATCCCTATGATTATAGTTGATATTTACTGGGCTTTAGACCGCCGCCAGAAGGGGTTCAAACACTTTGAGGGTTGTAATCTGCTACTACAGGTTTGGTTATTGGAGCATCTCCAAAGGGGTCAATATCGTCAAGAATTTCCACGAAGGGCGTGGAATGATCATATAGCCTTCCATCACCCTAAGAGAATGACTTACATCCCAGACAGGTTTGCTCAACTAGAAAGCGCTAATGAATGGGTGGGGTTCTTTGACAATCTGACCGAGGATGAGGTCTAGTGGATGTTTGAATGGTTCCCTACTGACGAGTTCATCATCAGGTCTAGGGACACTCCTCACTTTTCGTTGATTGGGTTAAGGGGGATATACCCTTATGTTCCCATCATGAGACAAGTAGGAAGAAGGCAGGTTGTACCACAGGTTGTGAAGATGAGTCATTTCACATCCCTTATAGGTGCTAAGCTCAGCATATGTGGCACTCAAAGATAACTGTGGAGAAGGACGCCATCGAGCCAGACAGGTATCATGCAGGATATGCACCCTTTTACCCATCATGGTTAGAGGACAGCTTAACTGGGGTAGTGGAGCAAGGAATCGGTCGAGGAAACAGGCTCATAGATAAAGATGCTGAGACCCAGGTAAAATACAACAAATTGCGCAAAAGGATTCATGAATTCGAGGCTGAACATCAGGAGATACACGAGACGAACATGAGACTAATCAATGAATGGAGGGAGATGGCTATCACCTCCAATGAAAAGGTAGAATATCTGGAACAAAGTTTGATGGAGCTAGAGGGAAAGATAAGAAAGAGGGTCACTGACTGCCAGAATGCTGAAGGAAGCGAGGGAGGACATCTAGCAAGAATCTACCTGTTGCTGGGCCTGCGAGAACTGGGGAACCTAGTCGATAGAGTTAGGAAGATCAAGCCTGGGGAGGGTCCTTCTGGGACCAAGTAGACTAGATTTATTCTCTTTTCCTAAATTTAATAAGGCCAAGTGCTAGTAGTGACTTATCTTTTATTATCTTAGTGTCTTGTTGGATTCATCTATTTTTATATTAATGAAATGAGGTAATTATTGGCATTTAAGTTCTCCAAAACAACTTGTCGCTAGGCCTACATCGGGCACAACGAGGTTCCAAAATTAGGACGCAAATCTACATTCTCGTAATATGTGTTTAAATACCGCAAATATTCTTTCTCAGAACTCTTACTGACTTGGCTACCTTTTTGTTTTTCTTTCTTTCTTTTGATTATTCCCCATTCCCCAAAGGTTGGTTCGCGCATACTGATATCATCAGCTTATCATATCAGATCCAGGGGCCCTCCACCTTCTCCTCCTCCAAGTATACCGAAAGGCGAAGGAAAAGCTAGAATGGATGATATGAATGGCATCAGAACAGACAACACTGCACATGTTGAGAACGGGGAAACTTGCGATGGTCGGGGTACTCAGGCCCCAAATGATTTGGTTTTATAGCTTGAGCAGAAGATACTTGCACTACAGGGCGAGCTTGAGCAGGTCCGTAACTTGGCAAATCTCTCCCTCACATTGAATGTCCTAGACACCCAGAACCCTGCACCACCTCAGAACACACCCAACAAGCACCCACAGAATCCTCTCGAACCTCACCAGTATACAACCCCTCCTCAAAATCAGCACCTCCCTACTCAAAACCCACAAAACACCTACCATACCCCCCAAAATACCCCAAAAATTATTCCAGAACCCCAAAAGTCCACCAATGATCATCATTATGCCCAAACGCCTGGCCTTCACCAAAACAACCCTATATACGTAGAAAACCTACCTCACTCCACTCAACCAATCTCCTATACACCAGAATCCACTGAGAAGGACCTGCTCATCAAGAACATGCCTGAAGAACTCAAGAAGTTGACAAGTCGGGTTCAGGGTGTTGAAGGGGGTAAAGGAATAGAAGGTCTGACTTATGAGGATTTATGCATACAACCGGATGAGTAACTGTCAAAGGGTTACAAACCTCCGAAGTTCAAAATATTTGACGGAACGGGTAATCCCAAGGTTCATCTGAGGACTTATTGTGACAAGCTCGTGGGGGTCGGAAAAGATGAAAGGATTCAAATGAAGCTCTTCATGAGGAGTCTTACCAGAGATGCCCTGTACTGGTACATAAGCCAGAATTCTAAGAAGTGGGACAAATGGGTGAGCATGGCGTCCGACTTCATGGACAAGTTCATATTAATACGGAGAATGCACCAGATATCTTATATATCCAGAACATAAAGAAGAAGCGATGTGAGACTTTCCGCGAGTATGCTACTCGATGGAGGTCGAAAGCAGCCAAGGTTAGACCAGCATTGGACGAGGAACAGATGAACAAGTTCTTTGTCCGGGCACAAGATCCGCAGTATTATGAAAGGCTAATGGTCATCGAGAACCGTAAGTTCTCAAATATCATCAAACTCGGAGAAAGGATTGAAAAGGGTATTAAAAGCGGGATGGTGACAAATTTCGAGGCACTACAGGCCACGAATAAAGTGTTGTAATCAGGTGGTATATCGAAGAAGAAAGATGTGGGAACATTGATGGTTGCCTCGGGACCCAAAACCCCATTTGCATACCAGACCCCTCCACTCACATACCAAACACCTCTACCCACATATCAACCATCACCTCCCAGATATTTCCAACCAGCCACTGCTTTCCATACATATAACACCCAACCATCCTATTATCAGTCACCTCCAACTCGTCCAAACTACCAAAATCCAAACCTAATTTTGACCGCAAACCACCCAGACAGTACACCACCATTGTTGAACCCATCGACCAGTTATACGAAAGGGTGAAGCCGCTGGATATGTCACCCCTATTCCCGCTGTGGAAATGGAAAATTCATCTCAATGGGTCAATCCCAACAAGGCTTGTGCATATCATTTCGACATAAAGGGACACACTATTGACAAATGCCGCACCTTGAAAGACAAGATACAAACACTAATTGATAGTAAGGTCATACAGGTGAAGGAAGCTGCACCCAATGTCCGCAACAATCATCTCCCAGATCATAGGGGTGGAGGGGTCAATGTGATAGAAACTGATGAAGAGTGGGATCCCGAGGGATCAATCGGACTTATTCAAAAAGGTGACGATCCTAAGAAACCTGCAGTCAAACTTAATCCAATTGTGGTACAGGTACAACCAACAGTCAAAGTCGAGGTAGCCGCATTGGTTCCTTTAGAAGTTGAAGTAACACCATCTGCAGCAACACTCACTCCATTTGAAGTGGAGGTTGCCACACCTTTCATTGTGACGGTGGCATCCACACCACCCTTCAAATCCAATGTTGTACCTTGGGATTATATGGCCGAGGCTAGATGAAAGGGAAAGTCGAAGACGAAAGAATGAGGCGCTGCACAAGGAATGACCAGAACAGGAAGGGTTTATACACCTGAACACTTAGGAGAACCCAACAAGCAAGCTTCTAACAAACCGCCCGTCATTGAGACTGGTCCAGATGAACTCTGGAAGAAGGTACATGCAAGGGAGTACTCTGTCGTTGATCATTTGAACAAGACTCCCGCTTAGATATCTATCCTGTCGTTGCTGCAAAATTCTGAGGTACACAGGAATGCTCTAATTAAGGTTTTGAGTGAAGCATATAAACCCAACAACATCATTGGTGGATAAATGGCCAATATGGTGCCATAAAATCACCTTCCACGAGGACGAGCTTCCGCCTGAAGGGTTGAATCACAACAGGGCACTGCACATCACAGTGTAACAGAGATAAGTTTATTGCCAGAATTTTGATTGACGGAGGATCCAGCCTTAATATTTGCCCATTGACAACTTTGAAGAGGTTGGGCAAAGGTTTACATGAGATACGAGCAGGGACAATGAATGTGAAAGCGTTCGATGGATCTCAAAGGGTCACGATCAAAGAAACTAACCTATGCTTGCAAATGGGTCCTACTTGGGTCGATGTTGAATTTCAGGTACTAGACATGTCCGCCTCCTACAATATATTGCTAGGACAGCCTTGGATACACGCCGCTGGATTTATCGCATCCACTTTGCACCAAGCGGTAAAATTTGAGTGGAACCATCAAGAAGTGAACATCCATGGAAATTGGAGCAACCCTATTTACACCACTCAGACTGTTCCGGTGGTTAAGAACAGAAGGAAGTTAGGTGGAGAAACATACCATCACATCGAGCGTGTTAACGAAATTGAAAAGGATAAATGGTGGAGTAGCAAAATAGAGAGTATACTGGCATGGCAAGGCTACAAACCTGGCAGGGGGCTCGGTAAAAACCTTCAGGGTATCTCCAAGCCAATACAGTTGAAACACCATGGTACAACCTTTGGGCTAGGGTATCAGTACACCTGGAAGGAATACGATGATTGGTCACCACCGTGGCATGGTCCATATTACCATCTTGAGAAACCCATGCCCCACTTGAGCCAGACCTTCTAGCAAGCCGATATCATATGCGGATAAGAGAATGAAGAAGCATTGGCAGCATTGAGGAGTTTGTTCTTGGAAGATAATGATATGGACTGCTGTGTAATTGTCGAGGAGGGGGAGGAGGAAGGCCCTACCATCCAAGCTGTGGAGAGAGGAGCATTCCTCAAGAACTGGACTGTTAGACCATCATGGGCCCGACGAGTCCCTGGGTAGCAAGGCTGAATAACATTGTTTACTTTCCTAAAAAAAATGATTTCCACTTTCGTATTTATCTTTTGTCCTAAATAATATTTTCAATATTTCAAAAATGATATTTGAATTAACGAAAGTAATTTTGCTTGACAATTTAAAATGGTTTGATGTTTTATTATTACCATTTTCTTTCATATCTTTATCCCTACAACATTTTCTTAACTTGATGAACCGACGATTGTGACATGTCATGAGACAATGCAACACATGGACAGTGATTCAGAAGAAATAGAAGAAGATGATGTAATACCTGAAGAGATCATCAGATAAGTAGAAAATTTTGAGAATAAGCCTAAGTCCAACTTGGACGAAACTGAGATAGTCAACTTGGGAGATTCTGAAACCGTCAAGGAGACTCGCATCAGCATCCATTTGTCACCGTCAGAGAAAGAGGAATACGCTCGGTTCCTGAAAGAATATGAGGACATATTTGCATGGTCATATGATGATACGACTGGATTAAGCACATCCATTGTGTCCCACAAGCTGCCCACAAATCCAATGTGCCCACCAGTGAAGCAAAAACTTAGGAAATTCAAGCCTGATAACATGCCTTTAGTTTTTCTACTGCTATTATGTTTGATAACATGTCCATAGGTTTTGTTTTATGCCCAGAAATTATCTGCTAAAATCCATCCAAATGTTTAAGTCTTCCAAGCATGTTAGAAAACCTACCTATAGGGATTTCATTTTGGCTCAAACAAATTCTGTGAATATTCTGTTTACTTTGCTTCACATGATTAGAAAACCTTCCTATAGGGATTTCATTTTGGCTCGAACAAATTCTGTAAATATCTTGTTTACTTTACTTCACACGACTAGAAACCATGCATATTGGAAATGCAATAATCTAGTTTAAATTATAGCATACTCATATATGTTCGCTTAGAAATCATGTTTTTATGCCTTAATCAACTATCACAATCGCCTAGTTAATATGCATGTCTTTAGGCATTAATAACAATTTCAATTACTAAACATAGAACTCATGCTCATAGGGATAACTATAATTTATGCCAAAATGCTAAAACTGGAATCTACCTAAACGCGTTGTTAATTACCATTAGAAAGTATGCCTATAGGAGTAAATAATAATTCTTATTTTTCCTGTTGTCAATTGTCTATTAAATCACTTAGATAACCTGCCTATAGGTTCAAATACTCTAATTGAAATCAATAGGCAATTATAGGATTACTTAGGAATTACTGTCAGCACGTGTATATTATAGAATTACCTAATACTTTGCATAAACTCTCAACATGCTTTAAAATCCAGAATCACGTAGAAATAATGTCTATAGGATTCAATATCCTTAAAAATCATGTCTATAGGATTCAATATCCTTAATTGATTAAACTGTCAATATGCCAACATGTTTTGCATGCATTTGCTGCCTTATGTGCGAGGGCTAAGTTGAGCCTTTGTTTGCTTTTGTATGAAAAGTCCAATATGTTTTGTATGTCGCTTAGTTTTAAAAATTTTGAGCAACCTAAGCTGAGTTCCATCCAAGGAATAGAGGTCCCAATACCTCCAGGACCATAGGTAAGGGACGGGTAGTGCACGCATAGGACACGAGTCAGAATTGATTAGAGCGCTTTTAGTAAAAACATAAAGATAGTAATCAAGTAGCAGGAGATGATAGTCTGTGCCCGCTGAATAATATGAGTAACACCCCGTCTTGGGGAGTTACGAAGTATTATTCATGTTTCATGGGGTGATCCTTTAGGATAAAAAAATTAGGACCCCCACCCCTATTAAATAGTTCTCTCGCTTCTTTATTAGACTAATTCACATAAGTTAAGTTCGGCCGGGACTCACCGTTGTGACCTTGAGGAGTGCCTAACACCTTCCCCTCGAGGTAATTTGAGCCCTTACCCGATCTGTGGTGATGCAAACTAGTATAATCTGAGTTATTTGCAATAGGTTCCCTAACACAACTTAATCCGTTAGGTTGCGTCTCTCTTAATAACCAATTCCTTTCTCTTCGCAAAAGGAGTTGTCAAATATCGAAACCCGATTTCGCGAGAAAAAGGGGCGTGACAGGGGCGACAACATGGCGGCTCTACTGGGGATATCTTTAGGATTTTACCATAACAAACTTGATCTATATGAATTAGTCTCTCTCGATAAGCGTGTCTTTATTATTTTGTTGATACTTGAACCTCCCGCCCCCATTTACCCTTGTTATTACTACATGAACATCCCTTTCCCATTTTCCTTTATATGAACTTACTTGCAATCCGTCGTTTAATCTGTCTACAATATGCGTTTCCTCCTTTATTTTCTCAATTACGTTCCCTAAATTACGCTCTTTAAATTTTTTCATCTCTACCCCTTTTACCGCTTTATTATAATTTTTCTGTTATATGAACTAATGATTTCCTTGTTTTCTTCCTTTCTTGTATTTACATTTATTAAATACTGCATTTATCGCTTTATCCTACAAAATACTTGACAACATGTTATTTTATTTTTGCATAAATACATGCTCGACATCATATTCCACTCATGCGTAATTAATACCATAGCTACGCTTGATGAGTGTCCGCGCTCTTCCTACATTACCCTTTTAAATTTGGAAAGGCTTATTTGCGGCAAAACTAGTCGATCAGTGGTGCAGTCGACGGTTCCGTGCTTTTCCCCCTCAAGTTGTCCGCTTGAGGGTACTAGTCTAGACTTCTATAGAAAAACCTGACTCTGATAATAACTGTACATGCATCATGCTCAAACCTAGCAGGGGTTAGTATGTTGTCCGCATAATAACCCTCTAAGGAAAATCCTGTCCAATGCCATTTCCATAATCCCAATGGGCACAATCATGATTTGTGAATTATTTGGAGAAAACGTGCCGATATGCTAATTATTAATGTGTAAGTAGTCAAACCGGGAGGGGTAAAGGGTCTAACCTTGTTTGTTTTGTAGAAATGAGGCACGAAGTCCTAGGTTCGGTATGGTCCGAAGTATACCACCTTTATTGCTAGATTGGTGGGAAAATCTTTCGCCAAGCGAGAAAAATCAAGCAAAAAGGGTTCTCGGAAACTTACCCTCCTTCTTAGACATCCAGCCGAACAACATGCTAATCGAGGCTGCTACCATGTTCTGGGACGGAGAAAGGGCCGTCTTTCATTTTGGCAATGTGAAGATGACTCTCCTTCTGGAAGAAATAGGAGGTTTTACTGGGTTACCCTGGGATAGTCCTGGTTTGTTGGTACCAGAAAATCCCACTCCTAGGGGGTTTCTGAAAATGATGGGTATGAGAAAGAATGATGATTTAGTGTGCCTGAAGAATTACTACATACTTTTCGACGTCCTCGAAGAAGGATATGGACACAACAAATCCTACCATATTTTTTATGATGAATTCTCCATCACTTCCCTGGGTTGGGCACGTTGCCGGGTTTTTGTATTCGTCGTCTTCTTTTTGGGTATGATAGTGTTTCCAATCCAAGGAGACAGGATTCAGACTAGGTGGGCTATGGTAACCAAGGCTTTAATGGAAGGAATTAAGGGACAAGCATACACTATTGTCCCAATGAATGTAGCAGAAATGTACTGAGCTTAGGACCGTTGCAAGAAGGGGTTCTGACATTTTTAAGGTTGCAATTTGTTGCTGCAAGTTTGGTTGTTGGAGCATCTTCAAAAAGGCCAGTACCGTCAAGAACTTCCACGAAGACCCTGGAATGACCACATAGCTTTCCATCATTCGATAATAATGACCTTCATCCCAGATAGGCTTACAAAACCGGATAACGCTATAGATTGGGTACAATTTTTCAGCAATCTAACCGAGGACAAGGTCCATTGGATGTTGGATCAGCACCAAATGTGGAACATTCCTGGATGTTGGAGTGGTTTCTTACTAGCGAATTTATCATCAAATCCAGGAATGTTCCACATTTGGTGCTGATTGGGTTGAGGGTCATATATACCTATGTTCCTATCAGGGTCATGAGATAAGCTGCGAGAAAACAAGTCATACCGTGAGTCTCCAAGATGAGTCAGTACAAAGCAGACTTTTAGGGTAATGCCATTCCATACAAATGTTAGGCCCAACACATGTGGCATTTGAAGGTTATTGTGGAAAAGGATACTATTGAGCCAGATCGATACCACACCGGTCATGTGTATATCTACCTATCATGGTTGGATAATGACATAGCGGGAGAAGTCGAGCCAGGGGTCGATCGAGGAAACAGGGTCATAGATGAAGCTGCCGAAGCACAAGTGATATACAAAAGGTTGCGCAAAAGAATCCTTGAATCCGAGGCTAGACATTTGGAACAACACAAGGTAGACATGGAATCATTTAATGAGTGGAAGGAAATTTCTACAAAGTCAACAGGAAGGTTGGAATATTTAGAGCAGGGTCTAATGGAACTGGAAGGGAAGATGAGGAAAAGGGTCGTAGACTGTCAGAATGCAGAGGGAAACGAAAGAGGGCACCTAGAAGGGCACATCTACTGCTTGACATACGCGACTTGGGGAATCTGATCGATGGGGCCAAGAAGCCCAAGCTTGGAGAAGGTCCCTCTTGGACCAATTTTTTATCAGAATTATTGTTTACTTTCTTTTCTATAGTCATTTAGAATTTGAATGTATTAAGGCAAATGCCATTAGTAACTTCTTTATTTATTGTCGTTTTAGAAGTTTGACTTATTTATTACATTAATGAAATGAGGCAATTATCAGCATTAAATTTCTCCAAAATCTACGTGTCGCTAGGCCTACCTCAGGCACAACGAGGTCCCCAAATTAGGACGCAAATTTATAATTCCGCAATACATGTTTAAATACTGCAAATATTTCTTCAAAATTCCTGTTGACTTGTTTACCATTTTGTTTTCTTTTTCTTTATTTTGATTATTCCCATTCCCTAAGGTTGGTTCGTGCATACTGGCATCATCAGCATACATACCAGATCCAGAAGCTGTCCACCCCATTCTCCTCCAAGTGATCCTAAAAGTAAGGGAAAGGCTAAGATGGATTATATGAGTGGTATCAGGAAAGACAATGTGGAAAATGTTAAAACTTCAGACGGTCGGAGTACTCCGGCACATAACGATTTGGTTCTATGATTAGACCAAAAACTACTGGAATTACAAGGGGAGCTTGAGCAGGTCCGGAACTTGGAAAACCTCTCCCTCACCTTAAACGTCCCGGATATTAACCAGCAAAACGCTCAGAACCCAATACCCCCTCAAAACACACCAAACCGACGTCCACAGAATCCTCCTGCACCTAATCAATATGCAACACCTCCCCAAAATCCTAATCCTCCACTTGTACCAACTCCTCCTCAACACCAACATCTCCTGACTCAGTACCCACAAACCACTAACTACCATACTCCTCAAAATGTACCACAACCCATTCCCGATCCACATAATTCAACCAATGATCACCACTACACTAAAACTCCCGGTATCCACCAAAACAACTGTCACGCCCCGAACCTGGGCCTGGACGTAACACAGCACTCGGTGTCACAACCCGAAATCCCACCTTCGGGCCGTGATGGCGTCTAACGTTGAACCCGCTAGACAAGCCAACGTTTTAGATTAAGTTTACCTATTTACAATTGAAATAATAATAATATCTAGAACAAGTATGATTAAAGAATGCGGAAGACTACTAAATTCAAGTACTTTAACCATAAATCTCATAAAAACTTCCTCAATTACACCCTAGAAACCAGTATCACAATCTCACAAACAGGATAAGACAGAAAATGAGAAAGAGGATAAGAGGTGATGCCAAGGCCTGCGGACGCATGCAAGACTACCTCGGTGTCACCGTGGACTGAAGAATACTCCCTCGCTCAATGTCTACTGGGTCCGGCTCCGTAATCTGCACAACATAAAGAAGTGCAGGTGTAGCATCAGTACAACCGACCCAATGTACTGAGTAAGTGCCGAGCCTAACCTCGGCGAAGTAGTGACGAGGCTAGGTCACGACAAACAATATCACCTGTGCAGTTTAAATAAGATATAACAGGAACTAATCACAAGAAATGAACAGTAAATACAATAACGGGGGAAACATTCTAGGGAAAAGGGATAGAAAGTACTGAAATGAAGGAACGAAGCAACAGTCCAAATATCCGAAAATAATAATGGGGATTGACAACACGAATTAAACAGTGAAGAGAAACGGCACAACATGTCCCCTCGTGCATATTCTCAGCATAACACGGCACAGAATGTCCCCTCGTGCATAATAATATAAAATAAATATGGCCCAGAATTTCCCCTCGTGCATAACCAACATAAACATGACACGGAATGTTCCCTCGTGCAATAAACATCAATATCGCAACACAGAATGTCATGTCGTGCATAAACAACATAAACATGGCACAGAATGTCCCCTCGTGCATAAACATCACAATCACGGCACAGAATGTCCCCTCGTGCATAAACAACATAAATATGGCACGAAATACCCCCTCGTTCATAATAACATAAAACAACAGTTGGCATGGAAATCAACAAATAAGAAACCTTAAATGCACGGAATAATCAACAAGAATAATACTGTCCCGGCAAGGGACACAACTATAACCAATCCTACACATGTGTATAATCCAACATAATGTTCCTCAACCGATCAACTACTCAACAATACCCACATCTAAGAATTTCCACCAAATGAATAGCTATCAAAATTTATATTAAACCCATAAACATAATAAAAGCCAAACAATATCATATAACTGCAAATTTCCGACTCACGGTCATGCTTGACAACAACATATAGGTACTCGTCACCTCACCTATACATTGAACATGGAATAAATATATAGTAATTAGGACTCAATACCTATTCCCTCGAGCTAAGGTTAGGCCAAACACTTACCTCATCTCCAAGAATACAAATCAAGCCTCTAACACCGCTTTTTCTCTCGAATCCGACTCCGAAACAATCGTATCTATGAATAATCGACTCAATAATATCAATAAATGCTAAACAATTCAATTCCAATGCTTAAATATAGATTTCCCAACATTCCTCCAAAAATCCCAAACTTCGACCCCGGGCCTGCTTGGTCGAAACACGAGGTCCAAAACCCCTTCACCCATTCCCCCACGAGCCCGAATATACAATTTGTTTTGAAATTCGATCCCAAAACAAGGTCAAATTCCCAAAAATTCGAAAATCCCTAACTCTACCCAAAAACCCAATTTTCTACCTTTAATTCCATGATTTTAGGCCTAGAATCTAATAAATGTTGATGAAAATGGAAGAAAACGAGGTTATAATTACTTACCTAAGAGGCTATGGTGATGGAGCTTTTCAAAGGTCGTCTATGGGGTTTGGGGAAGAAGAGGGTTTATGAAATTTTGCAAAATCCTGTAATGGAACATTCTGTTTTTGACACTTGAAATAACTGGGTGAAAATGACCATGCGATTGCGGATAAAGAGCTGCGATCGCATAGAGGACAGTCTATTTAAGCTACGCGATTGTGGACTACCTATTGCAATCGGAGAGTGCATTTACCATCCCCCCAGCTCACCTACACCCATGTGCAGTCGCAGGCCCACCTATGCGATCGCACAGTGTACCTGACTACTCCCCCTTCAAAAAGCTATGAGATTGCAGCTATACCTATGCGATCGCATAGAGCAATTCACCATACACCAGCAGCTGACCAAAACACCAGAAATTTTAAGTTCAAAACACCCCGACACCTATTCGAAACACACCCGAGCCCTCGGGGCTCTAAACCAAATATACACGCAACTTCAAAAACATCCTACAGACTTATTCAAGTAATCAAAACACCGAAATAACATCATAAACTTCGAGTTAAACTCAAAATCAATGAAATTCCTTTAAACTTCAAAAACATCTAATTTTTCCATTTTTAGTCCATATCACCTCAAACTGAGTCCGTTTCTTACCAAATTTCACCGAAAACACATAATAATCATATTGAACCTGTTCCGGGCTCCGGAACCATAATACGGGCCCGATAACACAAGTTTCACATCAAATCTCATTTTAAAAAACCTTTATATTATTCAGAAAATAATTTTCTTGAAAAATTCATTTCTCGGACTTGGCACCTCGGAATTTGATTTCGGGCATATGCCCAAGTCCCATAGTTTCCTACGGACCCTCAAGGACCGTCAAATTACGGGTCCGGGTCCGTTTACCAAAAATGTTGACTAAAGTCAATTTTATTCAAATTTCAACACAAAAATATCATTTAATCAAATTTTCACATAACGGTTTCCCGGCTACACGCCCGGGATGCGCACGCAAATTGAGGTGAGATATATGGAGCTTTTCACGGTCTCGGAACACATATTTTGCTAAAATTATAGGGG
This sequence comes from Nicotiana knightiana, assembly GCA_005239525.1. NCBI lineage: Eukaryota > Viridiplantae > Streptophyta > Magnoliopsida > Solanales > Solanaceae > Nicotiana > Nicotiana knightiana. The sequence goes on from ML440040.1 coordinate 44,268, forward strand.
ATGACCATTTGGGTCATCACAATCTCCACCTCTAAAACAACCATTCGTCCTCGAATGGACATAGAAAGGTACCTGAATTGGTGAAAAGATGGGGATATCGGCTCCGCGTATCGGACTCTAACTCCCAAGTAGCTGCCTCAATAGGCTGACCTCTCCACTGAACACGAACCGAAGGATAACTCTTCGATATCAACTGACGATATGGCTATCGGCTCCTCCTCATAAGTCAAATCCTTGTCCAACTGGACACCGCTGAAATCAAGTACATGAGAGGGGTCGACAATATACCTCTGAAGCATAGATACATGAAATACCGGGTGTACAGCTGATAGACTAGGTGGCAAAGCAAGTCTGTAGGCCACCTCTCCCACTTGTCTATAATCCTAAATGGACCAATGAACCTAGGGCTCAACTTGCTCTTCTTTCCGAACCTCATCACGCCCTTCATGGGCGACACCCGAAGAAATACTCGGTCTCCAATCATAAATGCCAAATCACGAACTCTGCGGTCCGCATAACTCTTCTTCCTGGAATGAGCTGTACGAAGTCTATCATGAATAATCTTCACTTTATCCAAGGAATCCTGGACTAACTCTGAACCCAACAATCTAGCCTCTCCCGGCTCGAACCATCCAACTGGCGACCGACAGCGCCTACCATACAACCCCTCATACGGAGTCATCTGAATGCTCGACTGATAGCTGTTGTTGTAGGCGAACTCAACTAAAGGAAAGAACTGGTCCCATGAACCTCCAAAATAAATGACACATGCTCGCAACATATCCTCCAAAATCTGAATAGTACGCTCGGACTGTCCGTCCGTCTGAGGATGAAATGCTGTGCTCAAATCAACCCGGGTGCCCAACTCACATTGAAATACTCTCCAGAAATGGGAGGTAAACTGAATACCTTGATCAGACATAATGGACACAGGGACACCATGCAGGCGAACAATCTCCCTGATGTAGATCTTTGCCAACCTCTCCGAAGAATACGAAACTGATACATGAATGTAGTGTGCTGACTTGGTCAGCCTATCCACAATGAACCACACCGCATCAAACATCCTCTGAGTCCGTGGGAGTCCAACTACGAAATCCATGGTGATACGCTCCTACTTACACTCGGGAAGCTCAATCTGCTACATCAAACCACCGGGTCTCTGGTGCTCGTACTTAACCTACTGATAGTTCAGGCACCTAGCTACATATGCTACAATATCCTTCTTCATCCTCCACCACCAATAATGCTGCTGCAAATCCTGGTACATCTTTACGGCGCCCGGATTAATGGAATACCGGGAACTATGGGCCTCCTACAATATCACCTCATGAATGCCATCAACATCGGGTACACAAATACGACCCTACATCCTCAAAACTCCCTCATCATCAACTGTTACCTGCTTGGCACCTTCATGCCGGACCGTACCTATAAGAACACACAAATAACGATCATCATACTGCCTGGCCCCAATACGATCATAAAATGAAGAACGGGCCACATTATGGGCCAAAACACTGCCAGTCTCATAAACCTCCAATCTCATGAACCGGTTGGCCAAAGCCTGAACATCTAAAGCAAGCGATCTCTCTCCAACTGATAAATAAGTAAGACTACCCATACTGGCTGACTTCCAGCTCTAGGCATCGGCCACCATATTGGCCTTCCCCGGATGATATAAGATGGTAATGTCATAATCCTTCAGCAGCTCTAACCATCTCCTCTGCCTCATGTTCAAATCTTTCTGCTTGAACAGATACTGCAAACTCTTATGATCCGTGAACAACTCACATGGCACCCCATACAGATAATGCCTCCAAATCTTCAACGCATGAATAATAACTGCTAACTCTAAATCATGAACTGGATAGATCTTCTCATGAATCTTCAACTGATGAGAAGCATAGGCTATAACCTTGCCATCCTGCATGAACACTGCACCAAGTCCCACCCGTGAAGCATCACAATACACAGTATATGGACCTGAACCTGTATGCAAAACTAACACCGGTGCCGTGGTCAAGGCTGCCTTGAGCTTCTGAAAGCTCGCCTCAGACTCATCCGATCACCTGAACTGGGAAACCTTCTGATTCAATATGGTTATAGGGGCTGCAATGGATGAAACACCCTCCACAAACCGGCGATAATAACCTGCTAAGCCCAAGAAACTCCGAATCTCTGTATTCGAAGTGGGCCTAGGCCAATCTCTGACTGCTGAAATCTTTTTGGGATCCACCTGAATACCCTCTGATGATACCACATGGCCTAGAAATGTAACCGAGCCCAACCAGAACTCACACATGGAAAATTTGGCATATAACTGACTATCCTTCAGAGTCTGGAGGATGACTCGAAGGTGCTGCTCATGCTCCTCACAGTCACGAGAGTAAATCCGAAATATCATCAATGAAAACAATCACAAATGAGTCCAAATAGGGCTTAAACAATCGGTTCATCAACTCCATAAAAGCAGCGGGGCCATTTGTCAACCCAAATGACATCACCAAGAACTCATAATGGCCATGCCGAGTACGAAAGATTGTCTTAGGGACATCAGAAGCTCTAATCCTCAGCTGATGATAACCAGATCTCAAGTCAATCTTGGAAAACACTGAAGTACCCTGAAGCTGGTCGAATAAATCATCAATCCTTGGCAAAGGGTACTTGTTCTTAATAGTAACCTTGTTCAACTACCTGTAGTCAATACACATCCTCATTGAGCTATCTTTCTTCTTAACGAACAACACTGGGGCACCCCACAGAGAGACCCTAGGCCTAATAAAGCCTTTATCCAACAAATCCTGCAACTGATCCTTCAACTCCTTCAACTCTGGTGGGGCCATATGATACGACAGAGTAGAAATGGGCTGAGTGCTCGGAGCCAACTCAATGCAAAAGTCAATATCCCTGTCGGGTGGCATACCCGACCGGTCAGTAGGGAACACCTCTGGAAACTTACGAATCACGGGCACAGACTCCATAGAAGGAACCTCAACACTTGAATCACGAATATAGGCCAAATAGGCCAAGCAACCCTTCTCGACCATACGCCGAGCCTTCATATATGAAATAACTCTACCGGAAGAATGACTAGGAGTCATCTCCACTCCAAACGAGGTACTCCTGGCAAGGCCAAGGTCACTGTCTTGGCATGACAGTCTAGAATAGCATGGTAGGGAGATAACCAATCCATCCCCAAAATAACATCGAAGTCAACCATATCAACAAGCAAGAGATCTACATGACTCTCTAGACCACCAATAACCACTAAGCATGAACGGTAGACTCGATCTACCACAATAGAATCACCCACCGGGGTAGACACATATACAAAAATACTCAGGGAATCACGGGGCATGCTTAGACCGAGCGAACCAACTGGCTGGCTAAATCAACATGTGATATCATAACATACTGGTTGCGGAAGATAATCTAACACATGCTGATGTACTGAAAGTCTGGATGATATAAATCAAAGTGCGGAAATACTAATACAATTCTGAAAGATATTTGTAGCCAACATAGCTTAATATAAAAAACATGCGACTCTGTCTAGCTGTTACTCTAGTGTATGAAGCCTCTAATAAAGTACTGAAACACTAACTGTCTGAAAATACGAAAGACTATAAGGTAATGATAATGCCCCGAAAGAACTGGGGATCACCAAATACCTGTTACGAGAATCCTAGCGCTCTGAATCGTCAACCTGCAAATCATTATCTGCATCGTGAGATGCAAGCCCTGGGCAAAAAGGGACGTCAGTACATTTGAATTGCACTGCTATGTAAAGCAACTGAAAGAAAGAATTATAAATACTAAAACTGAAACTAAGCTGATGACTGAGAATTGACAATTTATCACTGAAATGATAACTATTAAAGTTGAAACTAAAATGATAACTGATAGTTGATAATTGATAACTGATAACTGAATACTGAAATGATAACTGATAACTGAACTGAAAGGAAGTAAGGATATGAATACTCCCTCTTCTGAATGATGAACAACTTGTTTATCTGAATAAGTTACGGCCTCGGGCCTAATATATATGTGCACAAGCTACGGCCTCAGGCCCAAGTATACGTATACATAACTACGGCCTCAGGCCTAAAAATGCATAAAGCATAAACTACGGCATCTGGCCCAAAAATGCATAAAGTATATAACTACGGCCTCAGGCCCAAAAATGTATAAAGCATATAACTACGGCCTCAGACTCAAATACAGGTGTTCAACATTTAGGAACTGAGAATCATATTGAAATACATGATGCTGAAATACTAAACCATACTGAGTTACATGATACTTGAATGCTGAATAGAGCTAGACTGAGACATGTATTCATGAACTGATTATGAAAATTGAAACTGCAATTGTTTATGACATGTTGAGTAATCTAGACTAAGACTCATGGGCATCAAACCCAAGTCTATATTGATTACCCACTGATTTCACAACGTTCAGAATGAAAGTCATGAATAGATAACTCATGAACTAGAGTCTATAATCATTATTCAAGGTTAGAATCAATTAGAGGGTTAAGACATTACCTTTTTGAAGTTCAACTCCCTTGAATTCGAGTTCTAGGGTTCCTTATCTCAAAAATGATGTCCCAATCGAATATCTAATGATATGGAGGGTTTAACAATGTTAATAAGGCATTGGGGAATTGAAATAAACTTAGAATCGCCGCTAGAACTTACCTTGGATGGTGGAGGGACCTTTAAGGAGTTAGGTTTTTGAGATCTCCCCTTTCTAGAGCAAGTTTTTATGTTTTGGGGTTGTGGGGTCAAAATAAGGCTTTAAAAATGACTCTCCAAGTGCGCCCCCGCGCACCTGTAGGCCTGACCGCGCAAAATGGCAGGAACATTGCCACATGTGCGCGGTCGCGCTCGGGGCGCCCATATGGCACACAGTTCTGTAAAACGCACATAACTTTTTGCACAGAGATCTGTTTGGGCTCCACAATATATCGTTGGAAAGATATTTTAAATACCTATAAATTTTACGTTTTGAGGTTTCCCAAATTCCTTACAATATATTCACTATACCTCCTGAAAGACTGACCCTTTACAAACTTCACATATTTTATCGAATATTTGTATGCCTCACTCTTCGTCGTGATTCTAGAATAACTATTTCCTCCCATACTCATACCAATAGAACTTCACATGTCCAATATATAATCTTACAACTCCTTTAACTCATTCATACCTAAGCCGAATTTACGTGGTGTTACATTATATCCCCTTGGGATCATTCATCCTCGAATGACTGTCCTGACTATATCTTCTGCTAACTCCGGACCTTAAATGGGTTTGGTGGAAACATGAACTTGCATTAATACTTGCATACTGAACTGAATGAATACATGATTACTTAGCTCTTGAGATACTGAACTGAATGACTACTGCATTGACTGAATATTGGTTTGCCATGGATACATCAATACTGAACTAACATAGATATATGAGTACTAAACTGGCATGAATATTTGAGTATTAAACTAACATCAATATCAGAGTACTAAGCTGGAATGAATATCTAAGTATGGGACTGACATGAGTAGCTAAGTATTGAACCGACATGAGTATATAAGTACTGAACTGACATTAGTATCTGAGTACTAGAAACTTGAATGTTATAACATGACACGTGAACTACTGGATGTACCACCACTAATTCTGGTGGAAACTCCACTCAAAATATGTGTATTCTGCATAAAACACTAGGCTTTATACTGCTCGACTTTCGCTTGCTGACAATTCGGACTATTGGCCACAAAGTCTGCGACATTCTCCTTTTTTTCTTTTCTTTTTTTCTGCAACGACTCGGCCGGTCGTTCCGTGAGATTTGCCCCGTTTCACCCGTTTATTATTTATCACATGTTTCTTAGTCTATTTATGTTGTGTTGGGTCGGTTGGTTCGAGTTCGGAGTGGTCGTGGTGAGAACAGAGACACTTAGTCTCTTAAATTAGCTTAATAGTTGAAAAAGTCAAGTGGGAGTTGACTTATTCGTAAACGATCTTGAATGTGGATTTTATGGATCGTATAGATTTTTTAGGTGATTTGGGACTTAGAAGTGTGTTCGGAATGAAGTTTGGATGTCCGGTGTAGAATTAGGCTTGAATTGGCGAAAGTTAGTTTTTGGTGATTTCCGGTCGGCAGGAGAAATAGGCTATCGGGGTCGGAATTGAATTCCAAAAGTTGGAGCAGGCTCGTAATTTCATTTTGGATATGTGTGCAAATTTTCAGGTCATTCGAATGTGTTTTGGTTGGTTTCGGTATCATTGGCGGAATTTAGAAGTTTCAAAGTTCATAGGCTTGAATTTGATGTGATTTTGGTGTTTTTGCGTTGTTTTTGGTGCTTTGAAGGCTCGACTAAGTTTAAATGATGTTATGGGGTGTGTTGGTAGGTTTGTTTAGGTCCCGGGGTCCTCGGGTATGTTTCGGTTGATTAATAGAGTGTGTTCGGCCTTAAAAGGTCTATTGTTGCTGCTGTATTTTCTTGGTTCTGGTTTACTTATATGCGATCGCAATATTAGGGCTGTGATCGCATAGGTTTGTTGGTGAGGAAGCAGAAATTGTTATAAGCAATCGCCACTAATGGTCCGCGATCGCGTAGTAGGATAAGGCAGAGCAGTGCGGTCGCGTGAGGCTTATTGCGATCGCACAGTGTGGGTGCGTGTGGCAGGGGGGTGCTTAGTTACTCTATGCGAACGCAATTTGGTGGACGCGATCGCACAAAGGGAGGAGATCCAGTGCTTCACGAACGCATCCCTAGTGACGCGAACGCACAATGTAGCTGCAAAAGCTGGGCAGCATTTTATTAGCCCAAACCGCGACCCTTCTTTATTTTTCCACCATTTGTGAACGGGATTGAAGCTTTTGAGAGAGATTTTTGAGGAAACCAAAGGGGAATCACTTGGAGGTAATATTATTGACTTCATAACTCGTTTATATGTGATTAAAGGTCTAATTAGTGGTGAAAAATTAGGGAAAAATCAATGCAAAATGGGTAATTATGGCTTGAGATTAAGAGACCTTAAAATGGGTATTTGAGGGGTCAATTGAACTCCGATTTCAGTGTTCTTGATATGCATAGACTCATGGGAGGATGAGGATAATTTTAGCGTAAATTTTATTGAGTTGTGAGATGTGGGCCCGGGGGTCGGGTTCTATCAATTTCGGGAATTGTGCCTAATTTTGAAAGTTTTCGATTGGGGTTCATCTCCCTAGTATATTTTGATGTTATTAATCTGATTTGTGATAGACTCGGAGCATTTGGGGGTCGATTCGAGGGGAAAGAGCACCGCGGAGTAGTTTTTGGGATGTTTTGAGGTAAGTAACAATTGTAACTCTAAACCTGAGGGTATGAAACCCCGGTATTTTATATTGTTTTGGTAAATGAGGTGACGCACATGCTAGGTGACGAGCGTGTGGGCATGCACCGATAGGGATTGTGACTTGGTCCGCCCCATAGCAACTATTAAGCTGCGTATTCAATTTGAAACCTTACGACATCCTGTATTTTAGAAATTTATACTTGTTTATGGGCTGTGAGCTATGTTTGGGGCCTTGTGCCGACCTGTTTAGACCTTCAGAGGTACTTTGACACTATTCTTAAACTATCCTGATAGAACAATTGTGAACACGGTCATGTTTTCTACTTCTTGTTATTTTCACTGTTATCATACTTTTTGAAATTCTGAGAGGCATTTTGGGTTGAGTCCCATGAGTTGAGATGAATTGCCCGAGTGGATTGTGAGGATGACTGAGTGAGCCGAGAGCTGAGTATGTGAGGATAGTTATGGATCGGGCTGCATGTCGCAGCAATGTATATTATGTATGGATCGGGCTGCACGCCGCAACAATATATTTTATATATGGATCGGGCTGCACGCCGCATCAATATACATATTGGATCGGGATGCACGCCGCAAAAAATATAGCACTTGGGCTGTAGGAGCCCCTCCGGAGTCTGCACACCCTAGTGGGTGCAGTCGACTATTATATGGATCGGGCTGCACGCAGCAACATATGTTATATGGATCGGGTTGCACGCCACAGCTGTGTGTGTATATATATATATATATATATATATATATATGTGTGTGTGTGTGTGTGTGTGTGTGTGTGTGTGTATTGGAACGGGCTGCCTGCCGCAGCAGTTGTGTGTATTCATGGTACTTGTTGAGTACGAGTGTTTACTGTGAGCATGAGATACTGATAGTGGGGTCACGAGTGACTGAGAGGCTTGATCGAAAGGTTTTATTTGTGAGTGATATTGTGCCCGAGGGGCATTATATTTTATGAAACTACTGTTTTCACTCTTCTTTACACTGATCCTCTAATGATAATGTTGGACAAATGTTTTTATACGATATTTTAAATGGAAACTGGAGTTTTATGAAATATTCGGAATGTAGATTCCAGACTTGGTTTATTTATTTTCACTGTTACTTATTATATGGATTTACATGATTCATAAATGCTCGTCACTATACTCAAGTTTTTAGTTACTTTGATTACTTACTGAGTTGGCGTACTCACGTTACTCCTGGAACCTCTGTGTGTAGATCTAGGTACCGGACCATCTCACTATTTGATTTTCAGACGTGCTTGGAGTTGTTCGAGGATCGAGGTAGCTGCTCAGCGTCCCCAACTGACCTCCTTTCCTTTTCTCAGTTCATACTTTTGTCTTTCGTACTTCAGACTTTTGTAATAGAAAGTCACCTAATTGTACATTGTATTTATAGTCCTATATGCTCATGACAGTTGACTCCAGGTTTTGGGGTAGTGTATAAATTGTTTATCTCATTTTGCTATTTTAAAATCTGCTAGTTTTGGGAAATTATGAAATATTATGATAGTCTGTAATGGTTGGCTAGCCTAGTTCCATGATAGGCGCCATCACAGCCGGCTTAGGATTTGGGGTCGTGACAACCACTACCACTTTACTTCTGGTTTAACTTAAGCTTTTCAGGTTCTAACATGCGTTCGGTGTTTCAAACTGTTACCCACTCAGTATTGTTAACTTTACCAAGTAAATCCAATTGTACCTCTACTAGCTCTGCTGAAAGTGCTAATTCACTGTATCTACTCAACATACTAACTATTCTTTTACTAATTACCTGATAGCGTCATGTGTTCATGTTCTCCTTTGAATAACTAAAGTGACGCATGAGGCTATTTCTAACTTCCCTCACCATCCGACCCTGTTCTACAGTCGCATACTTATCTCCCCCCCTTCTTTTTTGAACTATGTACATGGATCACACTTAGAGAATGTTCATTTGTCTTAAACAAAATTGGAATATCTTACCCAAGTTTTCTATACACTTCAAAATCATTTCCGACTATAAAAATCTGGAGTAAACACTTGGTCACATAATCTAAGGGGGAACTGTCTTTTCTTTTATCTCACAGTAATAGCGGCTTCTTACAGTAGTTCACTAATGTGGTACTTTCTAATTCTGATTTAAATAAATCTAAACAACTTAAAACCTTTCCCTGAAATTAAATATCGGTTGCTCTTGGTTCTCATTTTGTACATCATGTATTCTTAGCATATACATGAGTTGTACGAGATCACATCTTTGGTAATAACAAATGTTTCTGACTCCTAGGTATTTTAACCTTAGGCTCTTTTCTGTCCAAAACTATAGTGAACCATGTTAGGTTATGCCATCTGAACTATCATCATCCCACATGTGGCTCCATTTCCAAGGATTAAAAGAAATTGTTCTCTAAGGTAAAACACATACGATTACCATACACATACTTATTCTTCAGAGTATACAATCATCTGATAAATCACTTACACCACCATCCGGTGATTCTTGGTCTTAATCTAGACCTAAAATATGCGAAGATTTCGTTATAACCACTGTTACTTACAATTTATTTTAGCACCCAAAGGCATCACTGCATACTCACCCGTCACTAGAATTTTGATACAATGAAAATTGGAGATCTGGTAACTGAATAACTAATAACTGGCATACTGAATAACCATAAACTTGCTAACTGAAAGATTGTATAACTGGTAACTGAGGTAAACTGATGACCATAAAACGGAATAACTACTTTCCTACTTTCTAGTAAGGTTATGATCTGATATGTACTACTATTCATTGTATCCCACTTCCAACATCCTCTCAAGTCTCATTTATTACTAACATGTACTCTATAGTTATACCCAAATGGGGAAATCATCCTCTCTAGAACCTTGGATTTTTCTTGCCCGACGCTTGGGTATCAGATACGTCTGGAATTCGATAAGAAGAGATGGTTACCTATTGCTCTAAGATTCATGGCACGATCTAGAGTAGAAAGAAATGAGACAATCCTAGATGTCTTGGAACTCCACTATACATGGCTTCATAGACTCCCTAGGACTCTTGAACCTAGTGCTCTGATACCAAGCTTTGTCACGCCCCGAACCTGAGCTTGGACGTAACACGACACTCGGTGCCTGACTATATGAGACCGAGCAAACCAACTGGCTGGCTGAATTAAGATGTGATATCATAACATACTGAATGTGGAAGATAATCTAACACATGCTGATGTACTAAAATTCTGGATGATATAAATCAAAGTGGGGAAATACTAATACAATTCTGAAACATATTTGTAACCAACATAGATTACTATAAAAAGCCTGTGACTCTGTCTAGCTGTTACTCTAGTCTATGAAGCCTCTAATGAAGTACTGAAAATACTGACTATCTGAAAATACTGAAGACTGTAAGGTAATGATAATGCCCCAAAAAAACTGGGGATCACCAAATAGCTAGCACGAGAATCCTAGCGCTCTGAATCGTCAACCTGTAAATCATTACCTGCATCGTGAGATGCAGTCCCTGGGCAAAAAGGGACGTTAGTACATTTGAATTTCACTGGTATATAAAGCAACTGAAAGAAAGAATTATAAATACTGAAACTGAAACTAAGCTGATGACTGAGAATTGGTAATTGATAACTGAAATGATAATTATTAAAACTGAAACTAAAATGATAACTGATAGTTGATAATTGATAACTGATAACTGAATACTGAAATGATAACTGATAACTGAACTGAAAGGAAGTAAGAATATGAATACTCCCTTTTTTGAATGATGAACAACCTGTTTATCTGACAAAGCTACGGCCTCGGGCCAAATATATATGTGCACAAGCTACGGCCTCAGGCACAAGTATACGTATACATAACTACAACAAAGGGCTGGGGAAGAAACTCCAAGGCATTACCAAGCCAATACAACTAAAACGTCATGATACAACCTTTGGGATTGGATGTCAGTATACTTGGCAAGAATATAATGATTGGTAGCTGCCATGGCATGGTTCCTATTACCCTTTTGAGCAACCGGAGCCGCATTTGAGCCAATCGTTTCATCAGGCTGCACAATATGGGGATCTGAAGAAGAGGAAGCTTTAACTGGTCTAAAGAACCTGTTCTTGGAAGACGAAGATATGGACTGCAATGTGATAGTTGAGGAGGAGGAGGAGGCAGGCCTTATCATCCAGATAGTGGAGAAGGGAGCAGTTCTCAGGAATTGGACCGCCACACCATCCAGGGCCAGACGAGTCCCAGGGTAGCATGACTACTAGTGTTATTTGAAAATAATTCTTTTGAGCATTTTGTTTTGAAAACATCTTTCTTTCCTTTCAGTATTTTGTTTTTGAAAGAATTATTTGAAGTCATTTAAACATTACTTTGTCTAACATTTCAGTATTTATCAATAGTTTGATGTATTATTATCACCATCTTTCATATTTTTCTATAGCATTACTATTTCTTACATTGATGAGCCAGCGACTGGGAAATGTAATGAGAAAACACAATACAAGGATAGTGACTCGGAAGAGATAGAAGAAGAAGACGTGATACCTGAGGAAATCATCAGAGAAGTTGAAAACTTTGAGAACAAACCTAAGTCCAACCTGGACGAGACCGAGATAGTGAACTTAGGAGATTCTGAAACCTTCAAAGAAACCCACTAAGCATTCACTTGTCACCGTCAGAGAAGGAAGAATATACTCATTTTCTGAGAGAGTATGAGGACATTTTTGCATGGTCATATGACGATATGACCTGGTTGAGCACATCTATAGTGGCTCACAAGTGTCCTACCAATCCAATGTGTCCACCAGTAAAGAAAGAACTTAGAAAGTTCAAACCAGACATGAGCCTGAAAATCAAGGAGGAAGCCACTAAGTAAATCAAAGCCAAAGTCCTCAGGGTAGTTGAATATCCGACTTGGTTAGCCAACATTGTACCGGTTCCAAAGAAAGACGGGAAGGTCAGGGTATGTGTCGACTATCGAGATTTAAATAGAGCAAGTCCTAAAGACAATTTTCCACTACCAAATATACATATATTGATCGATAATTTCTCCAAGCATGAGATCCAGTCCTTTGTCAATTGCTTTGCGGGCTATCATCAAATTTGGATGGACGAAGAGGACGCAAAAAAGATAGCTTTCACTACACCATGGGGAGTATACTGCTACAAAATGATGCCATTCGGTCTAAAGAATGCTGGGGCCACCTATATGAGGTCCATGACAACCATTTTCCATGATATGATACACAAGGAGATAGAAGTATATGTGGACAATCTCATCATCAAATCAAAGAAAGCCGCAGATCACATAGAAGATTTGAGAAAGTTATTTGACCGACTGCGGAGGTACAATCTAAAGTTGAACCCCACAAAATATGCCTTCGGAGTTCCTGCCGGAAAATTGTTAGGATTCATTGTCAGCCGCCGAGGAATCGAGTTGGACCCGTCAAAGGTCAAAGTTATCCAAGAGTTATCGCCACCAAAGAACAAGAAGGACGTGATGAGTTTCTTGGGACGTCTCAACTATATCAGCCGCTTCATAGAACAATCCACAGTGACATGTGGACCAATTTTCAAAATGCTAAAGAAGGATGCCGCAACCAGCTGGACTGAGGACTGTCAGAAGGATTTTGACTAAATCAAGTAATACCTGTCCACACCACCAGTCCTAGTCCCACCAGAACCTGGTAGACCGGTATTACTCTATCTTTCCGTATTAGATAGGGCTTTCGATTGTGTCTTGGGACAACATGACAAGACAAGGAGAAAGGATCAAGCCATATATTATCTGAATAAGAAGTTCACACCTTATAAAGCACGGTATTCTTTGCTGGAGTGCTCGGACATGGATAGCTCAGAAATTGAGGCACTACTTCTGTGCCTATACCACGTACCTCATATCAATGATGGATCCTCTGAAGTACATCTTTTAGAAGCCTATGCCTACACGAAAGTTGGCCAAGTGGAAAATATTGTTAAGTGAGTTTGATATCATCTATGTGACTTAGAAGGCAGTTAAGGGACAAGCATTAGCAGATCACCTTGCTGAAAATCATGTAGGAGGAGAATACGAACCACTAAAAACGTATTTTCCAGACGAAGAGGTGTCATTCTTAGGAGAAGATATTGTTGAAGCCTACGACGGTTGGATACTATTTTTTGACGGATCCGCAAATTTTAAGGGAGTCAGTATCGGAGCCGTCTTTGTATCGGAAACTGGTCAGAACTACCCGGTGTCCGCAAAACTCAGGTTCCATGCACCAACAATATGGCAGAGTATGAATCCTGCATATTAAGGCTCAATTTGGCTGTCGACATGAATGTTCAGGAATTGCTGGTGATTGGTGACTCAGACCTGCTAGTGCACCAGGTACAAGGAGAAAGGGCTACAAAGAATACCAAGATACTACCATATCTGCATCACATACAAGAGATGATGAGGAGGTTCACGAAGATAGAGTTCCGACATGTCCCTAGAATCTAGAATGAATTTGCAGATGCATTGGCCACTTTGTCCTCCATGATACAACATCCGGACAAGAATTTCATCGATCCCATTCTGATATCCATAATCAGCCAACTTATTGTGCTCACATTGAAGAAGAAACAGATGGAAATTCGTGGTTCCACGATATTAGGGAATATCTGGCAATAGGATAAGATCCAGAGAATGCAAGCCACACTCAGAAACACACACTTCGGAGGTTGTCCAACCATTTCATCCAAAACGGAGGAATTCTGTATAGAAGAACTCCTGATCTAGGTCTATTAAGGCGTGTTGACGCCAAAGAGGCTTCCAAATTGCTTGAGGAAATAAATGCTGCAACCTGCGACCGATATATGAATGGTTTCGACCTAGCCAAGAAGATACTCAGAGCCGAATATTTTTGGATTACTATGGAAGGAGAATGCATCAGGTATGTCCAGAAGTGTCATCAGTGCCAAATACATGCAGATATGATACGGGTACCACCAAACGAACCCAATGCAACAAGTGCACCTTGGACTTTTGCCGCCTGGGGAATGGATGCCATCGGTCTAATCGAACCCACTGCTTGGAACCTGCACAGATTCATTTTAGTGGCCATCGATTATTTCACGAAATGGGTTGAAGTTGCATCCTACAAAGCTGTAACCAAAACAGTCGTTGTCGATTTCATCAGGGATCGTATTGTTTGTCGATTCGGGGTTCCAGAATCCATCATCACTGACAATGCTACCAATGTCAACAGTGATTTGATGAAAGCCATGTGTGAAACTTTCAAAATCAAGCAAAAGAATTCCACAACATACAGGCCTCAAATGAATGGAGTCGTGGAGGCCGCTAACAAAAACATCAAGAAGATACTAAGGAAAATGGTAGAGAATCATAAGCAATGGCACGAGAAATTACCATTCGCCTTATTGGGATACCGCACTACAATCCGCACGTCAATCGGGGAAACTCCTTACCTAGTGGTCTATGGTACTGAAGTTGTCATCCCCGTCGAAGTAGAAATTCCTTCTCTAAGGATAATACAAGAAGCTGAACTTAGTGATGCAGAATGGATAAGGAATCGCTATGAGAAATTATCTCTCATTGACAGAAAAATAATGAATGCAGTGTGTCATGGTCAGCTTTATTAGAATAGAATGTCCATAGCTTTCAATAAAAGGGTCAAACCTAGAGAGTTCACATCGGGGCAGCTGGTGTTGAAATGAATATTTCCACATCAAGATGAAGCGAAAGGGAAATTCTCACCCAATTGGAAAGGCACTTATATGGTTCACAGAGTACTAAAAGGAGGAGCACTCATACTCGCAGAAATGGACGGAGAGATTTGGCCAAAGCCTATCAATTCAGATGCAGTCAAAAGATACTATGTGTAAGCTATTTGCATTTCTTCATATGATGTAACTGAACTACGCTTGACCTGACTCCTGTTTAAGAGGGGATATGTAGGAAGCCCTGTGGATTCGGTCACAATTCAATAAAGTTTCCATTTTCCCCACAATCAGAAACTGGGGCATAATTTTGAGGAGGACCCCAGTCAACGACACTATGCGCGGTACAGCCAGAAGTTTGTCTAGATAACTAGGGCAGAATTTTGAGGAGGACCCTCAAAATTCTATGTCAAGAAGGTCGCAATAATGTCACAGTTACTGGTTCATCTAATCGATTTTAAACTGCATATTACTATGTTTTGAATAACTATGCACGCGTTATTTTTGAAAAAAAAAAACTTTATTTTTTAGCCAAATGCTACCCATGGTGACTTGAACAGTACCCTAGGGCGGAATGGAGCAAAGCAAGCAGATAAAGGCACGAACAAACCTCCCCCAAAAACTCACACTTTTTTTTGGATGCAGAAACAAAGAATAACCACAAGTGTCTTCATAACGACAATGCCACCAGACATAAATATATTTCCATTTAAGAAACACTTCGCCCTTACTTACATCTCGTCCATTTACATGAGACTAAGCACTGCCTAGAATCTTGCATGAGGCTAAGCTCTGCCTCCTTAATTGCATAAGGCTAAGCATTGCCTTCTCCTTGCATGAGACTAAGCACTATCTTGAATCTTGCATGAGGCTAAGCCCTGCCTCCTCAATTGCATAAGGCTAAGCATTGCCTTCTTCTTGCATGAGACTAAGCATTGTCTTGAATCTTGCATGAGGCTAATCTCTACCTCCTCAATTGTATAAGGCTAAGAATTGCCTTCCCCCTATATGAGACTAAGCATTGTCTCGAATCTTGCATGTGGCTAAGCCCTGCCTCCTCAATTGCATAAGGCTAAGCATTGCCTTCTCCTTGCATGAGACTAAGCACTATCTCGAATCTTGCATGAGGCTAATCCCTGCCTCCTCAATTGCATAAGGCTAAGCATTGCCTTCTCCTTGCATGAGACTGAGCATTGTCTCGAATCTTGCATGAGGCTAAGCCCAGCCTCCTCAATTGCATAAGGCTAAGCATTGCCTTCTCTTTGCATGAGACTAAGCACTGTCTCAAATCCTGCATGATGCTAAGCCCTGCCTCTTTATTTGCATAAGGCTAAGCTCTGCCTTCCCAGCACGAGACTAAGCATTGTCTCTCTTTGCATAAACTCAGGTGTTGCTCTATCCTAAGCCTTGCATTATTTTCTTCTTTCGGGGCTAAGATCTGCACCCGATTCCACACAAGACTAAGCTCTGTCTTGTTTTATCTCCGACATCATGTCTCTGCATCTCATAGGCTGATATATGGCCAATTTGTCCAAAGGCGTCATAGTCCGAAGGCATCATGCTCATAGCCGACAGACACCATGTCACGGCATGATGATCTCCTAATCTTTCACATCATCATTCAAGGCATCATGGTTCCGAGGCACCATCTCCATAGCCTGAGAACATCATTTCATGGCCTGCGAATCCTTTACCGCACAATTTATGGCCCGGGACATCATGGTCTAAGGACGTCATCCTTACCATCCAAATACAATCTCCATGGTCCAAATGTAATTTTCATCATGTTTAAATTTACAAAAAAAAAAATCTAGATGCACATATTGTGTTTTGAGTTTGCAGGTGATCCGAAAGGTAACCGTTATCCTAAGAGGAGCAATCTTCGCTGTAGTTTCCACTCAATATTCATATCCTTAAATTATTTCAAACGTAACCGATTCTCATCTGATACCCGCTCAAATATCCATAACCAATCTCAATCCCGATTTGTCCTATCCAGAATATTTTGTCCGCTCTTATAGACAACTCCGTCGGTTTATTCCACCGTTGGATCCAGAACTACACATGGCCGGATTCCTGTAAAATCAGGGATATGTAGGCAGCTCAAAAGCCAGAGTGCATCCTATATTTTAAAATCACTCCATTCGGTCAAAATCGGTCATCATTTCTTTACCCGACAACTCTTTTATCCTTCCCGGGTAAAGAGTGGCAGCTGTTGATACCCAATTTTCCCCTCATATTTCTAAAGCCTATATATATACACATTCAAAATAGTATATTTTCATCATCATCTAGTTTATAAACCTATACAAGTATTTTTTCATAATTTTCCATAATTTTTAAAAGGCTTTAAATTAATTTCTTTCTGCATTTTTATAAATATCCAATAATTATCCTTCAAATTATTTTTATGATTATTTGATCTCAATATTTACACCAACATGCATATTTTTAAATATTTTATTTCATCTCTCATAATTACTTGCATTTTTAGGCTAATTGCACATTTTTGCAATAATAGCCTATATTCATGTATAATTACATTATTTATGCAAAGAATATGTTTTATATTTTTATAATATTAAGTTATTAATTTTAATCCTTTTAGTTCAGAAATAACATTATTTATTTATTTATTAATTACTTTTATAAATTATTTTGGTAAAATCTTGGGTGTTTAAATAATAGCCTTTTGTAGCCAATCTTGGACCACATTAGTGGCCCAAGGCTTAGCCCAATCCTCCATATCCCAAACCAAACGACCCCTAACAAAAACCCGGTTGGTACCCGTTTCTTTAACCCACCCCAATCTCGTTTTAAAATCCTAGTCGTTGATCTCTAAGATCAACGGCCTACAATTAACCTACCGTTTTTATTACCCGACCCCAAACCCTAATTCCTCATTCTATCTAAACCCGCCTCCCTCAAACTCTCTCAAATTCTCTCTTCGTCTCTGAAACCCTAGAGCCGGTACCTGTAATCCCCTTCAATTTCAACCCAGATATGGAATCAATCATCCATTCCCTTACCTTAGCGACCCCTCTTCGCTATTGGATACTTGTTTATGGTATTACATAATTGCTTGCCTAACATGGCAAGCCGATTTCTTTATTTCTGGACCGAATCTGGTTCAGACCTTCACTTCTTTCCATCTATGTTTATTTTCGTTTCTTTATGGTATGAATATCTGAGATTTTTCTCGATTCTTTACTTATCCTAAAACTAAGGTTCAGATCTTTTTAGATATTTTTCTTTAATGTTTCCGTATATCTATCTATGTGCATCTCCGTTATGATTTTTATTGATATTTCTGACTAATTTTATCCTAAATCTTCCTGATTGTTTGTTGTTGTCGATGGTCACTGCCGCATTGCTTAAACTTTTTCTGTTATTTGATTGGTTTCTTTATGTATTCTAGACATGTTTAACTCAGTAGATTAATTGACAAAATCTGCTTAATTATGTGTAACTTAAGACTGTCATTTAGTATTAAGTAAGTTTTGACACTAGTTCACCATGTAGACTCCTTAGTTTGTTGTTAAATGTATTATCATGTTATTTATTTTATTCTGTGCTCACCATGCTATAATCTCTTTGTTAATTCTTACTGATAACCAATGTGCTTCTTGACTCATTAATTGATCAGTGAACTCCCTTTCTATGATTCGAATTCCCTACTCTCTTTTGTGAAGCATGCTCATGAATTGGTCCTTATCAGTTTATGACTTTGTTAATCTTCAAACTTTTTAGTTTCAAGTCCGCTTAGTTTCAAAGTGTTTTTCTATGTGCTATGTGTGATTCTATCCCTAAGTTTACTTCTAATCCTGTCCTGCACTATTCTGAATCCTAATTCTTTGCTGGCTGAAAGCCAAAGTAATCTAACTATTGTCCTTGGCCTTCTTGGTGTGAGCACTGCTCAAGGTTCTTATGAGACCCTCGTGAACTCTGACACACCAGGATTTAGTCCATAATTTTTCCTTAAATTGGTTCTGATCATTCACTCTAGTGTGAGCACTGTCTGGGGTTCATGAAGCCCTTGGGAACTCTGACATACTAGAGGACTGAGCTTGGTATGCTTGTGCTGTAAAATAGAAGTGAGTCATTCATCTTATGGTTCTCTGAACACTGGATTTGGAGAAGTTGTGAATTGAAGGGCCTGAACCATCCAGATATTATTTTAGGCTCGCTGAAGGCTTCCTATAGTCTATATACTCTGTAACTTATTTATTCGATTCTGGTCCGTAATAATTGCTTCTAATAGAAATTGGGGGTGATAATAAAATTTGGACATGGGTTTATTTGATATTATGTGGGTAGATAACATGCCTTTAGGTTTTTCTGCTGCTATTATGTTAGATAACATGCCTTTAATTTTTCTGCTGCTATTATGTTAGATAACATGTCCATAGGTTTTGTTTTATGCCCTGAAATTGTGTGCTAAAATCCGTCCAAATGGTTAAGTCTGCCAAGCATGTTAGAAAACCTGCCTATAGGGATTTCATTTTGGCTCAAACAAATTCTGTGAATATTCTGTTTACTTTGCTTCACATGATTATAAAACCTGCCTATAGGGAGATCATTTTGGCTCGAACAAATTCTGTGAATATGTTGTTTACTTTACTTCACACGACTAGAAACCATGTCTATAGGAGATCCAATAATCTAGTTTAAATTACAACATACTCACATCTGTTCGCTTAGAAATCATGTTTTTAGGCCTTAATCAACTGTCACAATCGTCTATTTAATATGCATGTCTTTAGGTATTAATAACAATCTCAATTACTAAACGTAGAACTCAAGCTCATAGGGATAACTATCATTTGTGCCAAAATGCTAAAATTTGAATCTGCCTAAACGCCTGTTTAATTACCACTAGAAGCATGCCTATAGGAGTAAGTAATAGTTCTGAGCTTTTCTGTTGTCAATTGTCGATTAAATCACTTAGATAACCTGCCTATAGGTTCAAATGCTCTAATTGAAATTAATAGGCAATTATAGGATTACTTAGGAATTACTTTCTGCGCGTTTATATTAAAAAATTACATAGATATACTTTGCGTAAACTGTCAGCATGCTTTAAAATCCAGAATCATGTAGAAATCATCTCTATAGGATTCAATATCCTTAACTGATTAAACTGTCAATACGCCAACATGTTTTGCATGCATTTGCTGCCTTATGTGCTGGGTTAAGTTGGGCCTTTGTCTGGTTTTGTATGAAAAGTCCAATATGTTTTGTATGTCGCTTAGTTTTACAATTTTTGAGCAACCTAAGCTGAGTCTAGAACCATCCAAGGAATAGAGGTCTCAATGCCTCCAGGACCATAGGTAAGGGACGGGTAGTGCACGCATATGACACGAGTTAGAATTGATTAGAGCGCTTTATGTAAAAACTTAAAAATAGTAATCGGGTAGCAGGAGATGATAGTCTGTGCCTGCTGAATAATATGAGTAACACACCATCTTGCGGAGTTACAAAGTATTATTTATATTGCACATGGTGATTCTTTAGGCTAAAAAACTTAGGACTCCCACCCCTATTAAATAGTTCTCTCGCTTCTTTATTAGACTAATTCACATTAGTTAAGTTAGGTCGGGACCCACCATTGTGTACCTCGAGGAGTGCCTAACATCTTCCCCTCGAGGTAATTTGAGCCCTTACCCGATCTCTGATGATGCAAACTAATATAATCTGAGTTATTTGCAATCGGTGCCCTAACGCACCTTAATCCGTTAGGTGGTGACTCTCTCAATATCCAATTCCTTTCCTTTCTCAAAAGGAGTTGTCAAATATCGAAACCCGATTTCGCGAAAAAAAGGGGGCACGACAGGGGCGCGACAGTTAGAAGGAAGTGCAGTTTGATTGTCGGGGGGAATTAACGAGAAGGAAAATATAAGAAGATGTATCACGCCAAGATCTATTGCTCAAACCGAATCACCTTCTTTGGCCAGATCTTCCAATCTTTCGCAATTACAGTTTACTGAGCCCGCTTCTTTAAAGGGCGACGGCGAACAAAATCACCACATGGTCAGTTGATGCGAAAGTAGGCCAAGCTCCGTAAAAGCCCAACCTAGCAATTTAATCGTTTATTAGTTTCTAATTGGATAAAATTTAAATATTTAAATAAATTATATTTGAGTTGTAATATTTAATTAGAGTTCTTTTGAGTGATTATAAATTTTGGTTATTAATTTAATAAAACTTAAGGAAACTCAAAAGGGAAGATATTAAAAATATTCCAGAAAAATAATGTAGCATATTGGGACCAATATTTGTTTTGGGTCCTAGTTTTGAGAATAACTTTAAAATAATAAAAGTTAATAAATAACATAACTCTGTTGGTGTCAATTATACATATACTCGAGTATTTTTATTTCAGAAAAATTACTTCATTCTCTTTCTAAATAATAAACCGGTTAAATTTTTCAATTTATGTAATAGCAATTATCAAACCGCAAATTGTATCTATGAACATGTCAATATGAAAGTTAGTAATTTGTACTCAAAACTTATCGTGTTTGGTTATGAATGGAAAGCGCGTTGTTCAAATTTCCTTATGTACTTTATAACTTGATTAATCTTTATATTTTAGAAATAGATAACTGATTTACAAAAGGAAAATCATTTTCCCTTCTTATGCTAGCACCGTCTCAAACGAAGATTTTTTAAAATTGTAATTCACAGTTTGTTCTCTGTCTTCGTATTCTTTTTTTAGTTCTTTGTAACTCTCTTATTTTAGTAAATAATGTTTATGACCAATATGATGTTTCACATTAAATTTGGCTTTTGTTGTATACTTTGTGATTCATACTTTATCAGATTTTTTTTGTTTTTTGCAATCTTTTAGGCTATAAAACTTGAAAGAGAAAATACTTCTCGTTGCATTATTCTTCACCTTCAATATAAAATGAAAGAGGGAAATATTAGGGACCCCCTCACCTCGCCTTTTCTTTAGTTCCCCCTTTCACTATACGAGGTCCTAAATATCCCCTTCATTTGATTTTTCATCTTTTAATAACCCTTTTATGCCGACAGGGCATAGCAAGTAAATGCAAACTTAGTTAGGCACGTGGAATAGAAATTTTAACCCAAATATGACTGTTCCAATGGCACTTTCTATCTCTTTTCCTATATATTCTCTTCTAAAACCCTTCCTCCACTAAAGAACTTTGTTGTGCCTTTCCCTTTTCATTCCATCAACTTTCTAAGTCTTCTTCCAATTTCACTTCATGAATTTGAAGCCGAAGTTATTTTCTGTGTGTGGGTGCCCTCTAGTATTGAAAATTTCATGGTCGAATAACAACCCCGGGCGTAGATTCTTCGGTTGTAAGTAATATGTGGTAGGTTAAATTATGATTTTCAAATGGCTCGTATTTTGTTTGTTTTTTCTTAAGTTCTGATTTTGTTTATTTTGATTCCACATAGTCTGAATGGCGAAGTCCATGTGAAGACTTCGAGTTTTGATGACCCGATAGGCCATCTTGAGTTTTAGAACCTAATTCTGCATTTCAGGGCCTCCACTGACTTCTTTAAGCCTTTTTCGATTTGCGCGCTGAGTCCGGATATTTTCTCGGAAGGCTTTTATGTTAAAAACTGATAAATGTATGAATTATTGCCTTAAAATCCATTTGAGTTGACTTCGGTCAAAATTTCGAGCAAACGGACCTGCATCCATATTTTGACGATCCCAGTGGTCTGTATCATGATTTGGGACTTAGGCGTATGCTCGGAATCGAATTCGGTGGTCCCTAACTCCAGTTATCGCTTTTTTGTCAAAAATTGAAAATCCACAGGTTTAATGATTTTATAGAATTAACCAATGTTTGACTTTATTGATATCGGGTTTGTATTTTAGTTTTGGAATTCGGTATAGGTCCATTACTATATTTATGACTTACCTGTGAAATTTGGTGAGAAACGGAGTTGGTTTGACGTGATTTGGATGTTCGGTTGGTAAAGTAAAAGTTTTAAAGGTTTCTTGAGAATTTTGGTGTTTTGATTACGCGAGCGAGTTCGTATGACATTTTTGGACTTGTGTGCATAATTGGTTTGAAGCTCCGAGGGCCCGGGTGAATTTCGGATAGGCTACACATAGTTTTAGGCTTAGAAAATATGGTTTTACCTCAACTTTAGCTGTCACCTGGTTTTCTTCTTCGCGATCGCGAAGGTACTCTCGCGATCGCAAAGAGTGAACTGAACTGGGTGGGTTTTACTTTTATGCGAACGTGAGACACTGGTCACGAACACAGAGCACTGGAGGGACCCTGCTCTATGCGAATGCGTCCAGTCACACGCGAATGCGTAGTTTAGTAAGGTGGGGGTAGGGAATTTTGGGTGACTCTATGCGAACGCGTATCCTGTCTCGCGAACGCGGAGGTTAGGTGGGTTATACCTTTGCGAACATGTGGAGTCTCCCGCTATCGCGTAAGACAAACAGGATCTGCTCTTCGCGAACACATCAGGGTTCACGCGAACGCGTTGATCACCTGACGCCAGTGATTAAAATAGACCCAAAAACGGGATTTTGCCTATTCTTTCACGATTTCAAAACTAGAAAACTCTAGAGGTGATTTTCCCAAGATTTTTTCTTCCCAACTTGTTGGTAAGTGATTCTAACATACTTCTTCAATTGCCCATTCCATTTCATAAGATGTCCACCTAAAATCTTGGATTTTTCATGGTAGAAATTGAGGATTTGGGTAGAATTAGGAATTTTTGTAAATTGGGGATTTAGACCTCAAATTGAGGTCGCATTCCAAAGATGATTACATAATCGGGCTCGGGGGTGAATGGGTAAATAGATTTTGGTCCGAACCTCGAGTTTTGACCAAGCGGGCCCGGGGTCCATTTTTGACTTTTTGGGGGAAAGTTTGGAAATTCTAAATTTATGCACTATAATTGATTCCTTTAGAAATATTTGATATTATTGAGTCGATTGTGGTTAGATGCGAGTGGTTTGGCAGCTGATTCTAGGGGAAAGGTCCCGGTAGAGCTCTGAATTGATTGTGGAGTGAGGTAAGTGTGGAGTTTAACCTTGACTTCAGGGAATTAGGGATCCTCGGATTACGTGCTATGGGAATTTCATGTGCGCGGCGTATATGCAAGTGACGAGCGATTATACATCGCCGAATTACTTGTTTTTCCTGATTTTCGGCTTTTCCTTAATTATCTCCTTCCCTGTCTCAACTGCTATATGTTCTAAATGCCTTTCATGCTTATTTGCTACCTGTTAGTAAGTGTTTTCTCCTGTTAATGACGTTAGATCTTTTCATATTTTCATGATTCCCTGCTATTTACTTTAATTGACTTACTTGCACCCTCTAATTGTCATTTACTGGGTTCGTCTTGCAGTGTAGTGTCACTTATGTGAATTCCATGTTGTATAAGGTTTTCTTTTTGGTTCAGCTTGGTATTTATTGATTGTAAAGGTTCTTGTGATTTGAATTATTGATTTGGCTGTGCACATTGATTATTTAATACTGATATGGTAGGATTGGGTTGCACGCCAAAACAGGTGAAACAAGGGTGGACTGATATGGCGGAATAAGGCTGAATTTGTATTGATACGGTAAGATCGAGTTGCATGCCGCAACAGGTGGAATAAGGGTGGATTGATACGGCGAAATAAGGGTGAATTATGATAATGTTATTGTTATATGGTGGGATCGGGTTGCGCATCATAATATATATATATATATATATATATATATATATATATATATATATATTTT
>ML440040.1:69286-111219 GCA_005239525.1 Nicotiana knightiana
ATATATATATATATATTATTTTTGATGTTGTTACGGTGGAATAAAGGAGGATTCTATGTTGTACGGTGGGATAGGGTTGGGCGCCGCAACAAGCTATGTGTTTCTACTTCTTTGAGTTGTATTGGTTTTCAGTATCTTCATTGGAAACTTTAAGGATTGGTAATTCTGAACGTCACTTGATTATTTCTTGAGGTTGTAGCTATTATCTTTAGTTGACTGTCTTATTTCATTTCGTATTTCCTTTTCAGTCTTTATTATATACTGCGTACAAGTTATAGTGTGAGTGACCTGCCTTAGCCTCGTCACTACTTCGTCGAGGTTAGACTCGGAACTTACAGAGTACATGGGGTCGGTTGTACTCATACTACATTCTGCACTTTTTGTGCAGATTTTGGAGTCGGTCACAGTTGCAGTTATTAGCATGCTCAGATTGGACAACTTGTGGAGACTTGAGGTACAACTTCTCATCTCCCACAGCTCCTGGAGTCCCCTTTCTTTTTTAGCTATGTACTTTATTTTCAGACAACTTTATGTTTATTTCAGACCCTTGTTTGTACTATTCTAGTAGCTTGTGTACTTGTGACACCGGTGTAATGACCCGGCTAGTCGTTTCGAGAGTTATATCCATGTTCCCCCATTTCCTGCTTCTTTTGTGCTCTACAGCTGTATTATGATATACCGGGTTAGTTGGTTCGGTTTGGAGTGGTTTCGGAGTGAACTGAGACACATAGTCTCTTAATTGAAAGCTTAACTTGGAAAAGTTGACCATATGTTGACTTATGTGTAAATGACCTTGAATTTGAATTTTGACGGTTCCGTTGGCTCCGTTAGGTGATTTTGGATTTAGAAGCGCGTCCAGAATGTGATTTGGAGGTCCGTGGTAGAATTATGCTTGAATTGGCGAAAGTTAGAATTTTGGCGATTTTGGCCGGTAGTGGAAATTTTGCTATTGGGGTCGGATTGGATTTTCGGAAGTTGGAGTAGGTTCATGGTGTCATTTCTGACTCGTGTGAAACATTTGAGGTCATTCGGACGTGGTTTGATAGGTTTCGGCGTCATTTGTAGCATTTGAGAATTTCAAAGATCATTAGGCTTGAATCCGTGTGTAATTCATGTTTTTGATGTTGTTGGAGGTGAATTTAAGATTCGACTAAGTTCGTATGATGTTATGCGACGTGTTGGTATGTTTGACTAAGGTCCTGAGGGCCTCGGGTTTGTTTCGGGTGGTTATTAGATCATTTTTGGACTTGGTGAGATAGTTGATCTGCTGCTGTATTTTGTTTCTGGTGTCCTCTTACGCATTCATGAGAGGGGTCTCGCGTTCGCGAAAAGTGTTTCTGAGATGGTGAATTTTTGTTCTACGCATTTGCGAAGGAGAGTACGTGAACGTGAAGGGTAGGGCAAGGTGTGCATCGTGAACGCATGAGTGGTGCCGTATTCGCGAAGAGGAGTGAGGCAGTTGGGGACCCCAGGTCCTTGGTCTACGCGTTCGAGAGCTGAGGATCGCATTCGCGAAGGTTTGAGCTAGTAAAGCATCACGTTCGCGAAGCTGTTTTTTCACTCGTGAAGAGTAAAGCATAGAGGCAGTCTGGGTTGGTCTACGCATCGCGAAGAAGAAAATCTGGGCAGATAGTTTCAAAATCGAGGGTTTGAGCTCATTTTTTATATTTTGAGCTAGATATCACGGATTTGGGCGATTCTTGAAGGGATTTTCGCGGAGTTTATTGGGGTAAGTGTTTCTCACTTGGTTTTGGTTAAATCCCACGATTGTATCTTTAATCTTATCATCTAATTTGTGATTTGGGGTGAAAAATTGGGGAAAAAGAGGAAGTGTTCTTGAGATGGAATTTTGAGGTTTTGAATGGGATTTTGTTATTGGATTTGAGTAAATTTGGTATGGTTAGACTCGTGAGTGAATGGGCTTTCGGGTTTTGTAACTTTCGTCAGATTTGAGACGTGGGTTCGGGGCGGGGTTTTGCCGATTTCAGGGTTTTGGTTATAATTTGGTATTTTTATTGTGGAATTGATTCCTTTAGCCTATATTGATCGTATTGAATTTCTTGTGGCTAGATTCGGGATATTTGGAGCCCGTTTGAGAGGAAAGGGCATTCCAGAGTAGGATTTATATGCTGCTGAGGTAAGTAGCAGTTTTAAATCTGGTCTTGAGTGTATGAAACCCGGAGTTTGGTATAATGTGACTGTTTGGGGGTGACACCCATGGTAGGAGACATGCTTGTGAATGTACACTGTGAGGGATTGTGACTTGGTCCATCCCGGGAGATTGTAAAGTCTAATAGCCTTTTTGTGCTTATATGTATTCCTTGTTTGCAAGCAATTTGACTGCCTTTCATGTTAGAAATCATGCTTAGGCTATGTACCTGCTTATAGTTATTATACTTAGTCATAGTAGTTCTTGTATATGTTTACCTCCTCTCTATGATTTCCCTTTTGATACACTGTAGCATCCTGACTTAGGCTGATTCCCCTCCTTTATTGAGGGATATGAGACTAGAGAGGTTCATGACTGAGTGAGGCTGAGGGACTGTTGGTGAGGTATTATACCTTAGCACGTGAGTTGTCCGTGCGTATTTTGATATGATATGGTAGCACATGAGTTGTACGTGCGGATCTTGATATGATATTATAGCACGTGAGTTGTCCGTGTGGCACGTGAGTTGTCCGTGCAGATTATAGCGCTTGGGCTGTAGGAGCCCCTCTGGAGTCTGTACTCCCCCAGTGAGCACAGGTACCTATTGAGCGTGTGTATTTAGGGCTGAGAGTCGAGTGTTGAGCTATTGAGATCTTGAGTGACAGTACCCTGTGAGGTTGCACTTGTTCCCTTTGTTGTTGCATTTAGCTGATATTTGGTTTACTTGAACTTGGTAAATATGCAACTGATTTGACTCATGTCACCGGAATTGACTCCTGTCTATTCTTCGATTGAAAGTTATTGAATTGAACTGTACTATATAGCTCTTCACTAATTCTCAGTTCCTTATTTATTTCTGTTACTTGTTGAGTTGGTTATACTAATATTATACCATGCACTTCATGTGCAGATCCAGGCATGCTTGAGCACGGTGACCGATGAGTTCGAGCGTGATCGAGTTTCGAAGACTACGAGGTAGCTGCCAGCGTTCGCAGGACCTTATCGCTCCTTTTATATTTCTTTCTTCCTTGTATTGATACTTAGACACTGATTGCATTAGTTTTGTTACCTAGACGCTCATGACTTAGTGACACCCCAATATTTGGGGTTTGTGTTTTCCGCACTTTGATTCTATTTTGAGTTTAACTTTGGTTTTATGAAAAATTCTTGATATGGAAAGTTATTTAATTGAACTGTACTGTATAGATTGTCACTACTTCTCTGTTCCTTATTTATTTCTGTTACTTGTTGAGTTGGTTGTACTAATGTTATACCATGCACTTCATGTGCAGATCCAGGCGTGTTTGAGCACGGTGACCGATGAGTTCCAGCGTGATCGTGTTTCGAAGACTACGAGGTAGCTGCCAGCGTCTGCAGGACCTTATCACTCCTTTTATATTTCTTTCTGCCTTGTATTGATACTTAGACACTGGTTGCATTAGTTTTAGTACCTAGACGCTCATGACTTAGTGACACCCCGATGTTTGGGGCTTGTGTTTTCCGCACTTTGATTCTATTTTGAGTTCAACTTTGGTTTTATGAAAAATTCTTGATATGGAAATGTTTTAAATTACTTTTATATTTAACTACTGATGTATTTTTGGAAAGTCGTCTTACCTAGTACCATCTATAGGCGCCATCACGACATGTTATGTTTTGGGTCATGACAAGTTTGTATTAGAGCCTAAGTTACACAGGTCTCACGAGTCATGAGCGGGTTAGTAGAGTCTTGCAGATCGGTACAGAGATATCTGTACTTATCTTTGAGAGGCTGCAGAACCCTTAGGAGAAACTTTACTTTCTTGGATTCTTGTCGTGTGAATTTGTTTATTCTGGTAACTAAACATATGTTGTTTCATTCTCTCAGTAATGGTGAGGACTGGTACTACCGGGCAGGAGGGCCAGCCACCTGTACCACCAGCTAGGGCCGTGAGTGGCCGAGGCCGCGGTAGAGGCCATGGTAGGAGCAGAGGTGCAGCCTGTACAACAGCTGGGGCAGTACCTGCAGCTCCACTAGTTGCCCCAAATCAGGACAAGGTCCCAGTTATGGATGCTCCAGCGGGACTAGCACAGGCACCACCTGTGCCCATCGTGATTCCTGGCATTCAGGAGGCCTTAACTCAGATTCTGACAGTGTGTACTGGCCTTGCTCAATCAGTCTCTTCTTCGATGGCCGCAACCACTTCTCAGGCCGAGAGAGGCACTCAGACTCCCGCCGCTCGCACACCTGAGCAGGTTGTACAAGGACTCCAGACACCCGGGACACCACCAGCCTAGCCGGTTGTAGCTGCACATAAATTTGTGGTTCCTTCTATGCCTGAGGATGATCAGCGTAGGTTGGAGTGTTTTGGTAGACTCCAGCCTCCACCTTTCAGTTGTGTAGAGGGAGAGGATGCCAATGATTTCATGGACAAGTGTCAGAGGATACTCCGTACAGCATGTATTCTGAAGACTTGTGGGGTCTCGTTCACTACTTTTCAGCTTTCTAGGGCTACACTTAGATGGTGGGAGACTTACGAGAGGCGTAGGCCGGTCGGCGTAGCCCCCTTACTTGGAAGCAGTTCTCCGTGGTCTTTTTGGAGAAGTTCGTGCCTCAGTCCCACAGAGAGGAGTTGTGCAGATAGTTTGAGCAGCTTCGTCAGGGTGATATGTCTGTGACGCAGTATGAGATGTGATTCTCGGAGTTGGCCCGTCATGCAATCTGGTTGGTTCCCATAGACAGGGAGAGGATAAGGAGGTTTATAGATGGCCTCACCCTTTAGCTGCGGTTGCTTATGACCATAGAGAGAGAGAGAGAGTGTATGGTGCTACCTTTGATGAGGTTGTCGACATCAGTGGTGGATTCAGTAGTTCTCTTTCTAGGGATCAGTTTCAGTACTGTAGAGGTCGTCATTTCAGATAGGCTCGGACAGATCACCCATTTGACCGGGGTGCACCATATGGCCATGGTTCCCACAGTCATCAACAGGGCCAGTCATCATTCAGTGCACTACTAGCACAAAGTTCTCACCATACCCCATCCGCTCAGGTATCCCTGGGTAGTTCTTCTGGGCATCAGAAGCAACAGTTCTGTCAGAGGAGGGGTTGTTTTGAGTGCGGAGATTTTGTTTACATTATGACAGATTGACCTAGGCTATTGAGTGGGGCTCCACAACGGAGTACTCGGCCGATGGCACCAGCACCAGTTCCTCCACCACCCGCCCAATCAGCTAGGGGTGGGGCTCAGCCAGCTAGGGGTAGAGCTCAGTCAGCTAGGGGTCGCCCGAGAGGGGGAGGCAGATCAAGGGGTGGCCAGGACCGTTTCTATGCCCTCCCTGCTACACCAGATGCCATTGCTTCAGATGCTGTGATTACAGGTATTGTCTCAGTTTGCCACCGAGATACCTCGGTATCATTTGACCTTGGTTCCCTTTATTCATATTTTTCCTCATATTTTGATCATTTTCTAGATATTCCCTATGAGTATTTAGTCTTATCTATTCATGTATCTACTCATGCGGGTGATACTATTGTTGTGGACCGTGTGTATAGGTCATGTGTGGTGACTATTGGAGGTCTGGAGACCCTGGTGGACCTTTTGCTGCTCAGTATGGTTTATTTTGATGTGATATTAGGTATGAATTGGTTGTCTCCATGTTATGGTATTCTAGACTGCCACGCTAAGACGGTGACGTTGGGGATACCGGGGTTGCCAAGGGTTGAGTGGAGCGGTTCTATAGACTATGTATCTAGTAGGGTGATTTCATACTTGCAGGCTCAGCGTATGGTTGAGAAGGGTTGTCTATCCTATTTGGCCTTTATGAGGGATGTTAGTGCAGAGACTCCTGCCATTGATTCTGTTTCGATGGTACGTGATTTTCCGGATGTGTTTCCTGCAGACCTGCCAAGCATGCCACCTTTCAGGGATATTTATTTTGGTATTGATTTGGTGCTGGGCACTCAGCCCATTTCCATTCCACCATATCGTATGGCACCGGCGGAATTGAAGGATTTGAAAGAACAACTTCAGGAGTTACTTGATAAAGGGGTTTATTCGGCCTAGTATG
This sequence comes from Nicotiana knightiana, assembly GCA_005239525.1. NCBI lineage: Eukaryota > Viridiplantae > Streptophyta > Magnoliopsida > Solanales > Solanaceae > Nicotiana > Nicotiana knightiana. Next base: position 75,482 of record ML440040.1, read on the forward strand.
TCACCTTGGGGTGAACCGGTTCTATTTGTGAAGAAGAAGGATGGTTCCATGAGGATGTGCATTGATTACAGGCAGTTGAACAAGGTCACAGTCAAGAACAAGTATCCTTTGCCTCATATTGATGATCTATTTGACCAGCTTTAGGGAGCAAGGGTGTTCTCCAAGATTGATTTGAGGTCAGGGTATCACCAGCTGAAGATTCAGGATTCAGATATTCTTAAGATATATTTCAGGACCAGATATGGCCATTATGAGTTCCTTATGATGTCCTTTGGGCTGACCAATGCCCCAGCATCGTTCATGAATTTGATGAACAATGTGTTTCAGCCCTATTTGGACTCATTCGTTATTGTATACATTGATGACATCCTGGTGTACTCTCGTAGCCAGGAAGAGCATGCCCAACATCTGAGGATTGTGTTACAGAGATTGGGGGAGGAGAAGCTTTATGCAAAGTTCTCCAAGTCTGAATTTTGGCTTGGTTCAGTGGCATTCTTGGTGCACGTTGTTGATACCCAATTTTTTTCTATAATATTTTTTAAATGCATATATATACCTTCAAAACTATGCATTATCATCAATCGATATTTTCCCATAATTTCAACATTTTTAGGGATTTTTAATTAATTTATCCCAGTATTTTATTTACATAAATAATTACAAATTGCATCACAAATGACTTTATAACATTTCATGGTTTAATTTTATTTTTTATATCATATTAAGCTTAAATTATTGCACAAATAGTCACATTTACATTTTTGGGTTACAATTACAATAACTTTACAATTATAGCCCATGCGTACATTAATGCATTATTTTACTAGAAAATGGCTCATTGTATTTTTAAAATATTGAGTAATTATTTTTCATCATTTTTATGCATAAAAACCCATTTTTATCATTTTACAAACTATTTTACAAATTCTTTTATCAATTAAGTGGCTATTAACAAGTAAACTCTTTTAATTTAGTTTAATTTCGGACCTTAGCCCATATTATTACCCCCAGCCCAATTTATATCAGAGCCCAAACCCAATTCTTAAACCGACCCAATAACCCCATCCAATCGTGGCCGTTGATCCTTTAGATCAACGGTCTACACCGACCCTTACCATAATTAACCCCAACCAAACCCTAACCCCTAATAGCTTCTTCAACCCAACTGCCTTTGAATCCCTCCTCCTCCATTCTCTCTCAAGCTCAACCCTAACCCTAATCGCCGTCACTGGCGAGAAACCCCTGCTATGGTGTTTCCGTGCCTCCTCCGACCACCACTAGTCCCCTATACTCCCTGGCTCTTTGATTTCATGATTCCTTGAGGATATATCAAGGAAAGTCAACTGGATTCTGCCTGAAACATGTCCACTGGCCGGTCCCAGACCATTTTCGTTTGTCAGTATGGATTTCCTCTTGTTTTTGGTACGAATCCATGGGTTTTTGACCGATTCTCTTCATCTCTTATATTTTCTGAAAACCCCAGTTTGCTATTGTTCGATTCTTCTCAGATCTTTATAGATCTGAGGTGATTCGAGTATTATTACGTATTTTCCTTTAATAATCCCTTGTTTTAATTAACTATTTCGATCTTAGTCACTCTTTTTAAAACTAGGGTTTCTTCCCAGACTTTCTTCAAAGAGTTTTACTTTCAAATGCTTAATTTGTTCATATCTTTACGTGTTTGGTTAATCTTCGCATGCATGCTCGAACCCTAAATGTTTCTGCGAGTTATATTGATCTCTTCAATTTTTGTTTCGATATTGTGGTTATCTCTGTGAACCAGTCCTATTAACTTATTTCTATGATTTCCCCTGTTAAAATCAGTATTTTGTGAAATCTCTTCTTAATTGACTTTTGTTAAGGATTTGAACGATTTCTTTCTTGTAAAAATCAGAACCCTTTGGATTCTTACTTGGTTGATTTCTATCTAAGGATTCAAATAATTATTTCCTATAAAATTAGTACTCTTTGAAGATTTTACTGGTTGTTTCCTGTTAATTGCTATGATTAAAATCTGTGTGCATAGATTTTATTGGTTTCCTTATTTATGATTTAATTGGTCATGCTTGCCTTAATCACTTGTCCGCATGATTTTTTGATTTGTACTAATCCTTTATTTGGTCTGATTTGGATTCTTCTCTTAATTAAACTCTCTTGTTGTTACCGTTGGTCAATTACCCCTATTTAAGGGGTCTATTCCGGAATACCTTATGGTTAATTGATTTTGTGACCCTATGATTGCCCTTGACCGACTGAATGCTGATTCCTTTACCTTATTTGTTCTACTCTTAAATAGCTATTATATACTCTCTTATGTTGCCTCTAAAAGACACGAACAGTAATTCAGAACGCACACACACTCTCAAACTCTCTCTTCTTTATTTGCTATCTTTGCTAACTAATGGTCTAGTCGGCTGAAGGCCAAGGCTAGACAGTGGAACTCTACTTGCTTTACATTCTACATTTTTTGCTTCCTTAACTGGTATGTCTCTAGTTCAATTCTGAAACTCAATTTTATGTGTTCCTTTATGTAAATCCATTGCTATTCCTACCCTGGTTAATTAGTTATGTATTTAATTGTCTTCATGTTTACTGCTTTACCCAGTATGTTTAAGTTTTACCCTCTCCAGTTCAAGTGTTTAATCGAGCATGCCTAGATCTCATTAGTCTTGTTTGCATGTTTGTTCAATTCCTGTTTACTCCCCTCAAATAGTATTCTCATGATAAGTGTCTTAGACTCCCTATGTATTTGATTGGTCCTAATTGGTACGACTAATGCACCCTTGTCTTCAACATGACTTGTTAAGTCTCTGAATCAGTAGACTCCTGGTTTGTTCTGTATAGTTATTACTCCATATGCTCCCTTAGACCCTGTTCATGTGTTTCTTATATGAAGCTCTCTATGTTCCCAACCCCTTAACCCCTACTTGTAAAACTGATTGCTGAATGGTTGTGAGTCTGAGCACTCTGAGTTTGTGTGGTTGTATATTGAATCTTTGTTCTTACAGAATTGATTTCAAAACTGCTTTTTTTCACTCATGGCTTTTTTGCCAAAATGTTTCTATCCTGAAAACCTTTTCACCCTTAAAAGTGTTATCTCTACTATCTTTAACAAGTTCTTTCAAAACTATGTCAAGAACTCTCATTTCTACTCTTAGATTACTTAAGTTCTTCCCCTCCAGCAAGCCCTCGGTCACCGAGCCGACCTCGTCCGCTCGGAAGGACACTACCTTGGCCAGCCTTCCGAGTTCTACCCCTGCTACCACAAATATCACATGTGTGTACTGCCTAGGAATCCATGAGATTCCTCCGAACTCTGGCACATTGGGGATGATCCTTTCCACACTGCACATAATTACTCCCCTATTCAAAGGATCTTGGTGTGAGAATTTCCCGGGATCCTTGAGGTCCTGAGGGAACTTTGACACACCAGGACACCCTACTGGATATGAGAATCTTGGTATTTGAGACTGTTTTGAAGACCTGGTGTCTCCAGGTTATCTGCAGGCTCCCTATAGTGTAGCTTATATTTATATAACTCATTCAATTCTGTTCTGTAATAATTATCTTTGTAAACAGATTTTGGAAAAATTAGTAATAGGGGAGGGATTTTTGTATGACTTTTGTGGGGAAATTGGGTAGAAATCATGCTTTAGGTTTATACTATGCTTATTTGCAGTAGAGATCATGCCTTTAGACCTATATTATGTTACCTGCATTAGATACCCTGCTTTAGGATAATTACATCTACTGGTTTTGCATATTAGAAAACATTTTATAGCTCAGTACTTCATTATCACGAAATTCTGCTTCTGCATAATCACGATCACCTAGAAATCATGTATTAAGTTACTATTGTAGTTCTGCCTAATAAAAGGTTCATTATTTATGTGCATTAGAAATCCAGCTTTAGGACTGTGTTTACATTCGCTATAAACCATGTCTACATCACCTAAATCAGTAATCGTCCTGTCTATAAGGATGCTTAAAAGAAGCCCCAACGCCTAGACACCATGTTATAGGATAAATATGTATGAAATCAGTTTTGTGATAATCAGCACCAAGACAAGCATGTCTATAGAACATATTAAAACTCAAATTGTTTGCTTTCCTTTAATTAATTCCCAAAATTCTGTTTGCATTTTTAGACAACATGTTTATAGGGTACTACAGATCCACGCTTAGGCAAGCCTATAGGTAATTAAGGCCTTATAAAAGTGGTAAAACTGTGCTTTGTTTAATTATTTGTGAACTTCCCAGATTCAGCAGGTTCTAAAATCAGTAGTCAAACTGATTAGATTTATGTCTCTTCGCCTTAAAATCATGTTGTATATTCTCTGCTTTCACAATGACAGTGTCAACCACGCCATCTTTCAACACTAAGGCTATACCTTGGGATTATGTGGCCGAAGCTAGAAGAAGAGGAAAGAACAAAATAGAAGAATCCGGCGCTGCGCAAGGGATGACCAGAATGGGAAGAGTCTATACACCAGAGCATTTTGGAGAATCCAGTAAGCAGTCTTCTAACAGACCGCCCGTTATTGAAACAGGACCTGACGACCTTTGGAGGAAAGTGCAAGCAAAAGAGTATTCATTCACGAATCATTTGAGCAAGGCTCCTGCTCAGATATCTATCATGTCACTGCTACAGAATTCAGAAGTGCACAGGCATGCTCTCTTAAAGGTGTTAAGCGAGGCATATGTACTTAACAACATCACTGGCGGAGAGATGGCCAATATGGTGGGACAGGTGTTGGAAAGTCACAAAATCACCTTCCACGAGGATGAGTTGCCACCTGAGGGTTTGAGTCATAACAGGGCACGACATATTACCGTGCAATGTGAGGACAACTTCATTGCCAGAGTTCTGATAGATGGGGGATCCAGTCTCAATATTTGCCAACTGACAACACTGAAGAGGTTGGGCAAAGGCCTGTATGAAATACGAGAAGGGACAATGAAAGTGAAGGCATTTGACAGGTCTCAGAGGGCTACCATTGGGGAAATCAATCTTTGTTTACAGATGGGACCTACATGGTTTGATGTCGAATTTTAGGTGCTGGACATAACCGCATCCTATAATCTATTATTGGGATGACCATAGATACACGTCGTTGGGGCTGTGCCATCAACTTTGCATCAGGCAGTGAAGTTCGAATGGAACCGTCAAGAGGTGATTATCCATGGAGATGGGAGCAACCCCATTTACAACCGTCAGACTATCCCGGTGGTTAAGAATAAAAGAAGGCTCGGGGGAGAAACTTATCATCACATCGAGCGGGTCAATGCAATTGAGAAAGATAAGTGGGTGGATCAGCAAGATAGAAATTATACTAGCGTGGAGAGGATATGAACCCGACAAGGGTCTTGGAAAAAACCTTCAAGGTATCTCCAAGCCAATACAGTTGAAATGTCATGGTACAACTTTTAGGCGAGGGTATCAGTACACCTAGCAAGAGTACAATGACTGGTCACCACCGTGGTGTGGTTTGTACTATCCACTTGAGCAGCATGTATCACACCTGAGTCAGACTTTCCGACAGACCGACAGACCGACGTCATATGGGGATCAGAGGAGGAAGAAGCATTGGCCGCCTTGAGGAACTTGTTCCTAGAGGATGATGACATGGACTGTTGTGTAATTATCGAGGAAGAGGAGGAGGAGGAAGGCCCTACCATCCGAGCTGTGGAGAAAGGATCATTCCTCAATAATTGGACTGTCAGACCATCCAAGGCTCGACGAGTCCCGGGGTAGCAAGGCTGAACAGCAGTGTTTATTTTGTTTTTTCTAAAAAAATGATTTCCCTTTTTGCATTTGTTTTAAATAAAACTTCCAGCGTTCCAAAAATGTTGTTTAAATTATTGAAACGCTTTTACGTTTCAATGGATCTATATTTATTATTACCGTTTTCTCTCATATCTTTATCTATACAACATTACTATTTCCTATCTTGATGAACCGACAACTGTGACATGTAATGAGGCAAGGCAACAAAAGGATAGTGATTCAGAAGAAGAGGATGTCATACCCGAGGAAATCATCAGGGAAGTAGAGGATTTTGAGAACAAGCCCAAGTCCAACCTGGATGAAACTAAGATAATCAACTTTGGAGATTCTGAAACTGTCAAGGAGACCCGCATCAACATTCACTTATCACCGTCAGAAAAAGAAGAGTACGCACAGTTCCTGAAAGAGTATGAGGACATCTTTCCATGGTCATGTGATGATATGACTGGATTAAGTACATCTATTGTGGCTCACAAGTTGCTCACAAACCCAACGTGTCCACCAGTAAAGCAGAAACTCAGGAAATTCAAGCCGGATATGAGTCTGTAAATCAAAGAGGAGATCACCAAGCAAATCAAGGCCAAGGTCCTCAGGGTGGTTGAATACTCAACTTGGTTAGCCAACATCGTGCCAGTTCCAAAGAAATATGGGAAAGTCAGAGTCTATGTTGATTATTGGGATCTAAAAAAAGCAATTCCAAAGGTTGATTTCCCGCTACCAAAGATACATATTCTGATCGACACTTGCGCCAAGCATGAACTCCAATCCTTTGTAGATTGCTTCTCCGATTATCATCAGATTTGGATGGACGAAGAAGACGCAGAGAAAACGGCCTTCATTAAACCATAGGGGTGTACTGTTACAAGATGATGCCATTTGGTCTAAAGAATGCTGGGGCCATCTACGTGAGGGCTATGACTACCATTTTCATGACATGATACATAAGGAGATCGAGGTGTATGTGGACGACGTCATCATCAAATCCAAGAAGTCCACAAATCATATAGTAGATTTGAGGAATTTCTTCGACAGACTGCGGAGGTACAACCTGAAATTAAACCCTGCAAAATGTGTATTCGGGGTCCCTGCTGGAAAGTTAGTTGGGTTCATCGCCAGCTGCCGAGGGATAGAATTGGATCCATCAAAAGTTAAAGCCATCCAGGAGCTACCACCGCCGAAGAGTAAGAAAGATGTAATGAGTTTTCTAGGACGGCTAAACTATATCAGCCGGTTCATAGCCCAATCCACAGTCATATGTGAGCCAATTTTCAAGATGTTGAAGAAAGATGCTGCAACTAGTTGGACCGAGGATTGTCAAAGGGCTTTCAACAAGACCAAGGAGTACCTATCAACACCACTAGTTTTGGTCCCACCAGAGCCAGGCAGACCTTTTCTACTCTACCTCACAGTGTTAGATGGAGCCTTCGGCTGCGTTCTGGGACAGCACGACGAGACAGGGAGAAAGGAACAAGTTATCTATTACCTGAGTAAGAAATTCACTCCATATGAAGCGTGGTACTCTCTATTGGAACGCACATGTTGCGCCTTGACCTAGATAGCTCAAAAGTTGAGGCATTACTTCTGTGCTTTCACAACGTACCTCATATTAAGGATGGATCCCCTGAAATACATCTTCTAAAAACCTATGCCCACTAGCAAGCTGGCTAAGTGGCAAATCCTGTTGAGTGAGTTCGACATCATTTATGTAACTCAGAAAGCAGTCAAAGGACAGGCACTGGCACATCATCTTGCTGAAAACCTTGTGGAAGGAGAATACGAACCCCTGAGAACGTATTTTCCCAATGAAGGAGTGCTATTCATATGGTAGGATATTTCCGAATCCTACGACGGTTGGAGGATGTTCTTTGATAGAGCGGAAAATTTCAAAGGAGTCGGTATTGGATCTATCTTGGTATCGGAAACTGGCCAACATTACCCGGTATATGCTAAACTCATATTTCCCTGCACCAACAACATGGCAGAATAATAAGCTTGCATTCTAGGACTCAATATGGCCATCGACATGAATATTCAGGAGATGTTGGTAATCAGCAATTCAGATTTGCTCGTGCACCAGGTACAAGGAGAATGGGCCACCAAGAATTCCAAGATACTACCATATCTGCACCATGTGCAGGAATTGAGAAAGAGGTTCACGAAGATAGATTTTCGGCATGTTCCCAGGGCTCATAACGAGTTTGCCGATGCATTGGCCACTTTGTCATCAATGATACAACATCCAGACAAGAACTTCATTGATCCCATCCCAATAAGGATCCGTAGTCAGCTAGCATATTGTGGTCATGTCGAAGAATAAACAGATGGGAAGCTTTGGTTCCACGACCTTAAAAGGTATCTATCAAAAGAGGAATACCCGGAGCATGCGAACCATACTCAGAAACGCACGCTTTGGAGATTGTCCAACAATTTCTTCCACAGCGGAGGAACCCTATATAGAAGAACTCCTGATTTGGGATTGTTAAGTTGCGTCGATGCGAAAGAAGCTTCTAAGTTTCTAGAAGAGATACATGCCGGAACCTGCAGCCCACATATGAATGGTTTTGTCTTGGCCAAGAAGATACTCAGGGCCGGTTATTTCTGGATGAACATGGAAACAGATTGCATCCGGTATGTCCAAAAATGCTACCAATGTCAAGTACATGCATATATAATAAAAGTGCCGCCAAATGAGCTCAATGCAACAAGCTCACCTTGGTCATTCGCCGCCTGGGGAATGGATGTCATTGGTCCAATCGAGCCCACCGCCTCAAATGGGCATCTGTTCATCTTGGTAGCTATTGATTACTTTACCAAATGGGTCGAAGCAGCATCTTACAATGCAGTGACTAAGAAAGTCGTGGCAGATTTTGTCCGCAACCGGATTGTTTGCCGATTCGGAGTTCATGAGTCCATCATCACTGACAATGCCACCAATCTCAACAGTGATTTGATGAAAGCCATGTGTGAGACCTTCAAAATCAAGCACAAGAATTCCACAGCATATAGACCTCAGATGAATGGAGTTGTAGAAGCCGCCAACAAAAATATCAAGAAGATACTAAGAAAGATGGTAGAAAATCACAAACAATGGCACGAGAAGATACCATTTGCTTAACTAGGAATACCGTACCACAATTCGTAGATCAACCGGGGAAACTCCCTACTTACTGATTTGCTGTGCCGAAGCTGTTATTCCTGCCGAAGTAGAGATTCCTTCTTTGAGGATCATATAGAAAGCTGAGCTCAGCGATGCAGAATGGATAAGGAACTGTTATGAGCAGCTAGCCCTCATAGATAGAAAAAAGATGAATGCGGCATGTCACGGACAACTTTATCAGAATAGAATGTCCAGAGCTTTCAACAAAAGGGTCAAGCCAAGACAGTTCACACCGGGGCAGCTGGTGTTGAAGAAGATCTTTATGCATCAGGATGAGGCCAAAGGGAATTTCTCTCCCAACTGGAAAGGTCCTTACATGGTTCACAAAGTAATGACGGGATGAGCCCTCATACTCGCATAAATGGACGGAGAAGTCTGGCCAAAACAAATCAATTCAGATGCAGTCAAGCGATACTATGTGTAATTGTTTATGTTTTCGCAAATGATGTAAATTGAACTACGCTCGACCTGATTCCCGTTTAGGAGGGGATACGTAGGTAGCCCTATGGGTTCGGTCACAATTCAATAAAAATCTCTATTTCCCCTACGATCAGAAACTGAGGCAGAATTTTGAGGAGTACCCTCAAAAGTTTTCGAAGCAAGTTCAGCCGATCACAACGTACAACACTCAGAAATGTTTGTCCGTCTAACTGGGGCAGAATTTTGAGGAGGACCCTAAATATTCTACAGCAAGAGAAGTAGCAACATCTCGGATCGTGTAACAGTCATGGGTTCATCTAAACAACTTCTCATAAAACATATTTTTTACTATGACTTTGAAAACTACGCATGCTTGCCTTTTGAAATAACTCTGTTTAGAAAATGCTACCCTCAATGTTTTGAACAAGATATTCAGACCAAGCAAGCGAGCCGATGGCACGAACCAACCTCCCCTTTTACAGAACTTACAATTTTTCTTTAGTTGCAGGAACGAAGAATATACACGCCCCAAAGTCACAATCTTCATAACAACAGTGATACTAAAATCTACTAGCAGATAAGAGAACTCTACTATCATCTGCTATTTATTATATTTTTGCATGAGACTAAGCTCTGTCTCCATCTGCATGAGGCTAAGCCCTGCTTCCACATTTGTATAAATCTAAGCTCTGCCTTCATTTGCATGGGACTAAGCCCTATCCCGAATCTTGCATGTGACTAAGCTCTGTCTCCATCTTCATAAGGCTAAGCCTTCCCTCCATATTTGCATTTTTGCCGAGACTGAGCGCTGTCTCCGCAACACTATCTATTTTTCTCTTCTTTCGGGCTAAGCTCTGCCCTCAACCTCACAAGACTAAGCCTTGTATTGTTTCCCTTAACATCATGTTATCGCATCTCATGGGCTGAAATATCGCCAACTTGTCCAAAGGCATCATAGTCTAAAGGCATCATCCTCATAGCCGGAAGACACCATGTCATGGACTGAGGATCTCTCAAAGTTGCATATCATTATTCAAAGGCGTCATTGTTCGGAGGCACCATTTTCATGGCCCGAGAACATCATTTCATGGCCTGCGAATACTTCATCGAACAATTCATAGCCCAGGACGTCATGGTCTAAGGACGTCATCCTCCACCGTCCAAAGACAATTCTCAAGGTCCGAAGGGAATCTGCATCATGTTTAAATTTCCGCACAAATATACGCTTGTAGCATCTTTTACTTGCAGGTGACCTGATGAGCAACCATTACCCCAAAAGGAACAATCCCACTCCATTTCCTTCATACTATCTCAAACCTGACCAATCACCATAACCATCCTTCACCTATCCCGAAATTTCGTGACTATCATTGTGGTAACTTCATCGGTATACTCCGCCGATGAATACAGAACTACAAACGGACTGATTCCTGTAAAACCAAGGATATGTAGGCAGCTCAGAAACCAGAGTGCAGCTTATGCCTCTCAAAACGTCTCGCTCGGTCAAAATTTGCCATCATATCCTTACCCGACACCTCTTTCATCCTTCCTAGGTAAAAAGGGGTAGCTATTGATACCCAATTCTTTCCTATAATATTTTTTAAATGCATATATATACCTTCAAAACTATGCATTAGCATCAATCGATATTTTCCCATAATTTCTACATTTTTAGGGATTTTAAATTAATTTATCCCAGTATTTTATTCACATAAATAATTACAAATTACATCACAAATGACTTTATAACATTTCATGGTTTAATTTTGTTGTCTATATTCATATTAAGCTTAAATTATTGCATAAATAGACACATTTATATTTTTGGGTTACAGTTACAATAACTTTGCAATTATAGCCCATGCGTACATTATTGAATTATTTTACCAGAAAATGGCTTGTTGTATTTTTAAAATATTGAGTAATTATTTTTCGTCCTTTTAAGCATAAAATTCATTTTTGTCATTTTACTAACTATTTTACAAATTACTTTATCAATTAAGTGGGTATTTAACAAGCCTCTTTTAATTTGGTTTAATTTCGGACCTTAGCCCATATTATTACCCCTAGCCCACTTTGAATCATAGCCCAACCCAATTATTAAACCCGACCCAATAACCCCATCAGATCGTGGCGATCCACACTGACCCTTACCATAATTAACCCCAACCAAACCCTAACCCCTAATCACTTCTTCAACCCATCCGCCTTTGAATCCCTCCTCCTCCATTCTCTCTCAAGCTCACCCCTAACCCTAATCTCCGTCACTAGCGAGAAACCCCTGCTATGGTGTTTTTGTGCCTCCCCCGACCACCACTGGTCCCCTATACTCCCTGGCTCTTTGATTTAATTATTCCTTGAGGAGATCTCAAGGAAAGTCAACCGGATTCTGCCCGAAATTTGTTCACTGGCCGGTCCTAGGCCATTTTCATTTGAGAGTATGGATTTCCTCTTGTTTTTGGTACGAATCCATGGGTTTTTGACGGATTCTCTTCATCTCTATATTTTCTGAAAACCCTAGTTCGCTATTATTCGATTCTTCTCGGATTTTTATAGATCTGAGGTGATTCGAGTATTATTACGTATTTTCCTTTAAAAATCCCTTGTTTTAATTAACTATTTCGATCTTAGTCACTTTTAAAACTAGGGTTTCTTCCCAGACTTTCTTCAAAGATTTTTACTTTCAAAAACGCTTAATTTGTTCATCTCTTTACGTGTTTGGTTAATCTTTGCATGCATCTCGAACCCTAAATGTTTCTGCGAGTTATATTGATCTCTTCAATTTTTGTTTCGATATTGTGGTTATCTCTATGAACCAGTCCTATTAACTTATATCTATGATTTCCCCTGTTAAAATCAGTATTTTGTGAAATTTCTTCTTAATTGAATTCTGTTAAGGATTTGAACGATTTCTTTCTTGTTAAAATCAGAACCTTTTGGATTCTTACTTGGTTGATTTCTATCTAAGGATTCAAATAATTCTTTCCTATAAAATTAGTACTCTTTGAAGATTTTACTGGTTTTTTCCTGTTAATTGCTCTGATAAAAATCCGTGTGCATAGATTTTATTGGTTTCCTTATTTATGACTTTGGTCATCCTTGCCTTAATCACTTGTCTGCATGATTTTGTGATTTGTACTAATCCTTTATTTGGTCTGATTTGGATTCTTGACTTAATTAAACTCTCTTGTTGTTAACGTTGGTCAATTACCCCTAATTAAGGGGTCTATTCTGGATTCCCTTATGGTCAATTGATTCTGTGACCGTTTGATTGCCCTTGATTGACTGAATGCTGATTCCGTTACCTTATTTGTATACTCTTAATTAGCTATATATACCCTCTTATTCTGCCTCTAAAACACATGAACCCTAATCCAGAACACACACACATACTCTCAAATTCTCTCTTCTTTCTCTGCTATATGTGCTAACTGTTAGTTTAGTCGGCTGAAAGCCAAGGCTAGACAGTGGAACTCTACTTGCTTTACATTCTGCATTTTTTGCTTCCTTAACTGGTATGTCTCTAGTTCAATTCTGAAACTCAACTTTATGTGTTCCTTTATGTAAATCCATGCTTATTCCTTCCCTGGTTAATTGTATATGTATTTAATTGTCTTCATGTTTACTGTTTTACCCAATATGTTTAAGTTTTACCCTCTCCAGTTCAAGTCTTTAATCGAGCATGCCTAGATCTTATTTGTCTTGTTTGCATGTTTGTTCAATTCCTGTTTACTCGCCTCAACTAGTATGCTCATGATAAGTGTCGTAGACTCCGTATGTATTTGATTGATCCTAATTGGTACGACTAATGCACCATTGTCTTCAACATGACTTGTTAAGTCTCTGAATCAGTAGACTCCTGGTTTCTTCTGTACACTTATTGCTCCATATGCTCCCTTAGACCATGTTCATGTGTTTCTGATATGAAGCTTTCTATGTTCCCAACCCCTTGACCCATGCTTGTAAAACTGATTGCTGAATGGTTGTGAGTCTGAGCACCCTGAGTTTGTGTGGTTTTATGTTGAATCTTTGTTCTTTTAGAATTGATTTCGAAACTATTTTTTTCACTCTTGGCTTTTTTCCCAAAATGTTTCTATTCCTGAAAACCTTTTCACCCTTAAAAGTGTTGTCTCTACACTATCTTTAACAAGTTCTTTCAAAACTATGTCAAGCACTCTCACTTCTACTCTTAGATTAATTAAGTTCTGCCCCTCCAGTGTGTGTACTGCCTAGGAATCCATGAGATTCCTCCAAACTCTGGCACATTGGGGATGGCCCTTTCCACACTGCACATAATCACTCCCCTATTCAAAGGATCTTGGTATGAGCATTGCCCCGGATCCCTGAGGTCCTTAGGGAACTTTGACATACCAAGACACCCTACTGGCTATGAGACTCTTGGTATCTGAGACTGTTCTAAAGGCCCGGTGTCTCCAGGTTTGCTTTGGGCCTATCCGCAGGCTCCCTATAGCGTAGCTTATATTTATGTAACTCATTCAATTCTGATCTGTAATAATTATCTTTGTAAACATATTTTGGAGAAATTAGTAAAAGTGAGGGATTTTTATATGACTTTTGTAGGGAAATTGGGTAGAAATCATGCTTTAGGTTTACACTATGCTTATTTATAGTAGAGATCATGCCTTTAGACCTATTTTATGTTACTTGCATTAGATACCCTGATTTAGGATAATTACATCTACTGGTTTTGCATATTAGAAAACATGTTATAGCTTAGTACTTCATTATCACGAAATTCTGCTTCTGCATAATCATGATCACCTAGAAATCATGTTATTAAGTTACTGCTGTAATTCTGCCTAATAAAAGGTTTATTCTTTATGTGCATTAGAAATCCTGCTTTAGGACTGTGTTTACATTTGCTATAAACCATGTCTACATCATCTAAATCAGTAATCGTCATGTCTATAAGGATGCTTAAAAGCAGCCCCAACGCCTAGACACCATGTTATAGGATAAATATGTATGAAATCAGTTTCGTGATAATCAACACCAAAACAAGCATGTCTATAGGACGTATTAAAACTCAAATTGTTTGCTTTCCTTTAATTAATTCCCAGAATTTTGTTTGCATTTTTAGACAGCATGTTTATAGGGTACTACAGATCCAAGTTTAGGCAAGCCTATAGGTAATTAAGGCCTTATAAAAGTGGTAAAACTGTGCTTCATTTAACTATTTGTGAAATGAGCAGATTCAGCAGGTTCTAAACTCAGTAGGCAAACTGATTAGGTTTATGTCACTTCACCTTAAAATCATGGTGCATATTCTCTGCTTGTCATGCTCACATAGATATCCTGTTTTAGGACTTTGAAATGTCGTAAATCCTGTTATTTGAGACGTGCTATTGTCTGCATATTTGAGGAGGTAAAAGTGAGCCTTTAATTATTCCTTACGTGAATGTCCTATTTGACCTTGCTTGTTGTTTATATTTTCCCTTTTAAACATCTTAGGAGAGACTAGAACTGCCTAAATTAGAATTCCTAAATACCTCTAAGACCACAAGGAAGGGACGGGTAATGCATGCTTAGAGTCCGTCTAAATTAAAATCGCTTATAACCGCTAAGGGGAGGGTAATTGGGTAGTAAAAGGATATGATGACATGTGCGCTAATGTCACGTGTAACCCCTCTAGTTGAGGAAGGAATATCGGGCACTGTACGGATGTGATCCTATAGGCTAAATAACTTAGGACTCCTTTATCTTGTTTACATATGTGTGCTCAGACTGCTTACCTTTTAAAATCATTTCATCTTACTTACATATGTGTGCTAAGACTGCTTACCTTTTAAACTCATTTCATCTTACTTACATATGTGTGCTTAGACTTCTTATCTGTTAAATGACTAATTTACTAAGCAAGTTTGGCCGGGACCCACCATTGTGGACCTCGAGGGGTTACTAACACCTTCCCCTCAAGGTGATTTCAAGCCCTTACCCAATCTCTGGTAACGTAAACCGGTTTCATGAGTTACTTGCATTAGGTTCCCTAACACACCATAAATCCATTAGGTGGCGACTCTTCACTTTCCATGCCCCTCTCCCAAAAGGAAGGGAGTTGTCCCAAATGAATGTCGAAACCCGATTTCATGAGAAAAAGGGGGCGCGACACACGTGGTGTCTAGTGAGGGTATTCAGGTGGATCTGAAGAAGATAGAGGCGGTGCAGAGTTCTCCTACCCCGTCCTCAGCCATGGAGATTAAGATCTTTCTTGGTTTGGCGGGCTATTACTATCGTTTTATGGAGGGTTTTTATTCTATTGCATCACCTTGACCAAATTGATCCAAAAGGGTGCTCTGTTCAAGTGGTCAGATGAGTACGAGGAGAGCTTTCAGAAGCTCAAAACTGCTTTGACCACGACTCAAGTTCTAGTCCTGCCATCAACTTCAGGTTCTTACACCATGTATTGTGATGCCTCATAGATAGGTATTGGATTTGTCCTGATGCAGAAGGGTAGGGTGATTTCCTATGCTTCGCGCCAGTATGAAAACTCATGAGAATAACTATCATGTTCACGATCTTGAGTTAGCAGCTACTGTTCACGCCTTGAAGATTTGGTGGCACAATTTGTACGGGGTTCATTGTGAGATCTATACTGATAAAACCAGAGTTTGCAGCATCTGTTCAAGCAGAAGGAAGTTAATTTTTGTCAGCGGAGATGGTTGGAACTTCTTAAGGACTATGATATCACTATTTTGTACCATCCCGGGAAGGCCAATGTGGTGGCTGATGCCTTGAGTCGTCGGGCGGAGAGTTTGGGGAGTTTAGCGTATCTTCTAGCAGTAGAGAGACCCTTTGCATTGGATGTTCATGCCTTAGCTAGCCAGTTGTCAGATTGGATATTTCGGAGCCGAGTCGGGTATTGGCTTGCGTGGTCTCCCAGTCTTCCCTCTATGACCGATTAGGGAGTGTCAGTATGATGACCTCCATCTGCTTATCCTTCATGACAAGGTTCGGTGAGGTGATGCTAGAGATGTGACTATTGGCGATGATGGCATTTGAGGATGCATGGTTGGATAGGTGTGCCTAATGTGGATGGGCTTCGGGAGTTTATTCTTGAGTAGGCCCACAACTCATGATATTCCATCTATCCGGGTGTCGCAAAGATGTACCAGGATTTGAGACAACACTATTAGTGGAGGCGAATGAAGAAGTATATAGTTGGTTTTGTGGCTTGGTGTCTCAATTGTCAGCAGGTTAAGTATGAGCATCAGAGCCTGGATGGCTTGCTTCAGAGGTTAGATATCCCAGAGTGGAAGTGGGAGCGGATCACCATGTACTTCTTAGTTGGACTCCCATGTATTTCGAGGATGTTCGATGCTATTTGGGTGATTGTAGATCGGATAACCAAGTCAGCGCACTTCATTCCTATGAGTACTACCTATTCTTCATAACGGGGTGCTGAGATTTACATAAGAGGGATTGTTCTTCTTCATGGGGTACCCGTTTCCATCATTTCAGACAGAGGCACACTGTTTACATTGCAATTTTGGAGGGCCGTATAGTGAGAGTTGGTCACTCAGGTAGAGTTGAGCATAACATTTCACCCTCAGATGGATCGACAGCCCGAGCGCATTATTTAGATATTAAAGGACATGCTACGCGCTTGTGTCATTGATTTTGGGGGTTCATGGGACCAGTTTCTTCCACTCGCGGAGTTTGCTTACAACAACAATTATCAGTCGAGTATTCAGATGGCTCTGTGTGAGGCTTTATATGGGAGGCGGTGTAGATCTCCAATGGGTTGGTTTAAGCCGGGCGAGGCTAGGCTTTTGGGTACAGATTTGGTTCAGGATGCATTGGACAAGGTGAAAGTGATTCAGGAGCAGCTTCCACGACGCAGTCTAGCCAGAAGAGCTATGCAGACAGGAAGGTCTGTGATGTGTCTTTCATGGTCGGCGAGAAGGTTTTGCCGAAGGTATCACCTATGAAGGGTGTTATAAGGTTTAGGAAGAGGGGAAAGTTGAGCCCCCCGTTCATTGGGCCTTTTGAGGTGCTTTAGAGGATAGGGGAGGTGGCTTACGAGCTTGCCCTTCCCACCTAGCTTGTCGAGTGTGCATCCAGTGTTTCATGTTTCTATGCTCCGAAAGTATATTGTAAATCCGTCCCATGTTTGGATTTCAACACGGTTCAGTTGGATAGTGATATGACTTATGAAGTGGAGTCGGTGGCCATTTTAGAGTGGCAGGGTCAGAAGTTGAGGTCAAAGGATATAGCTTCAGTGAAGGTGCAGTGGAGAGGTCATCCTGTGGAGGAGGCCAGTTAGGAGACCTAGCGGGAGATGCGGATCAGATACCCACACTCATTTGAGGCTCCAAATACGTTTCTACACCCGTTCGAGGATGAACGCTTGGTTAAGAGAGGGAAGATGTAACGCCCCAACCGGTCGTTTTGAGAGTTATAGCCTCGTTACCCCCATTTCCTTCTTCTTTTGAGCTCTACAGATATATTATGATATACCAGGTTAGTTGGTTTGGGTCCGGAGTGGTTTCGGAGTGAATTGAGACACATAGTCTCTTAATTGAAAGCTTAAGTTGGAAAGGTTGACTGGATGTTTATGTGTAAATGACCTCGTATTTTAATTTTTACGGTTTCGTTAGCTTTGTTAGGTGATTTTGGTCTTAGGAGCGCATCCGAAATGTGATTTAGAGGTCCGTGGTAGAATTAGGCTTGAGTTGGCGAATGTTAGAATTTTGGCAATTTTGTCCGACAGTGGAAATTTTTATATCGGGGTCAGATTGAATTTTTGGAAGTTGGAATAGGTTCCTGGTGTCATTTCTGACTTGTGTGCAAAATTTGAGGTCATTCGGACGCGGTTTGATAGGTTTCGGTGTCGTTTGTAGAATTTGGGAATTTCAAAGTTCATTGGGCTTGAATCCGTGTGTAATTCGTGTTTTTGATGTTGTTGGAGGTGATTTGAAGATTCAACTAAGTTCGTACCATGTTATCGGACGTTTTGGTATGTTTGGTTGACGGATCATTTTTGGCCTTGGTGAGATAGCTGATATGCTGTTGTATTTTGTTTATGGTTTCCTCTTACGCATTCGCGAGAGGGACCTCGTGTTTGCGAAGAGTGTTTCTGAGATGGTGAAGTTTTGTTCTATGCGTTTGCAAAGGAGAGGACGCGAACACGAATGGTAGGGCAGGGTGTGCATCGTGAATGCGTGAGTGGTGCCGCGTTCGCGAAGAGGAGTGAGGCAGTTGGGGAACCCAGGTCCTTGATCTACACGTTCGGGAGGTGAAGGTCGCGTTCGTGAAGGTTTGAGCTGGTAAAGCATTGCGTTCGCGAAGAGTAAAGCGGAGAGGTAGTCTGAGTTGGTCTACCCGAACGCGAGAGGACAGACACGTCCGCGAAGAAGAAAATCTAGGCAGACATTGTTAAATTCAAAATCGAGGGTTTGAGCTCATTTTTCATATTTTAAGCTAGAGATCACTGATTTGGGCGATTCTTGAAGGGATTCTCACGGAGTTGATGGGGGTAAGTGTTTCTCACTTGGTTTTGGTTATTCCCATGACTATATCTTTAATTTTATTATCTATTTTGTGATTTGGGGTAAAACAATTGGGGAAAAAGAGGAAGTGTTCTTGATATGGAATTTTGAGGTTTTGAATAGGATTTTGTTATCGAATTGGAGTAAATTTGGTATGGTTAGACTCGTGAGTTAATGGGCTTTCGGGTTTTGTGACTTTAGTGAAATTTTGAGACGTGGGCCCGGGGCCGGGTTGAGCTGATTTCGGCTGATTCCCCTCCCTTATTGAGGGTTGTGAGACCAGAGAGGTTCATGATTGAGTAAGGCTGAGGGCCTGTTGCTGAGGTATAGTACCTTAGCACGTGAGTTGTCCATGCGACAGGTGAGTTGTCCGTGCGGATTCTGATATGATATGGTAGCACGTGAGTTGTCCATGCAGATTATAGCGCTTGGGCTGTAGGAGCCCCTCCAGAGTCTGTACACCTCAGTGAGCACAGGTACCTATTGAGCCTGTGTATTGCGGGCATAGAGCCGAGTGTTGAGCTATTGAGAGCTTGAGTGACAGTACCCTATGAGGTCGCATCTGTTCCCTTTGTTGTTGAATTTAGCTGATATTTGGTTTACTTGAACTTGGTAAATATGCAACTGATTTGACTCATGTCACTGGTATCGGCTCATGTCCATTCTTAGATTTTGAAAGTTATTGAATTGAACTGTACTGTATAGCTCATCACTACTTCTCAGTTCCTTGTTTATTTTTGTTACTTGTTGAGTTGGTTGTACTTATGCTACACCCTGCACTTCATGTGCAGATCCATGTGTGTTTGAGCATGGAGATCGTTGAGATTAGTCGTGATCGAGTTCCAGGGACTACGAGGTAGCTTCCAGCATCCGCATGACCTTGCCACTCCTTTTATATTTCTTTATGCCTTGTATTGATACTTAGACATTTGTTGTATTAGTTTTGGTACCTAGACGCTCATGACTTGGTGACACTCCGATGTTTGGGGCTAGTTTTTTTCGCATTTGATTCTATTTTGAGTTTAACTTTGGTTTTTATGAAAAATTCCTGATATGGAAATGTTTTAAATTACTTTTATATTTAACTATTGATGTATTTTTGGAAAGTTGTCTTGCCTAGTACCAGCGATAGGCGCCATCACGACATATTAAGTTTTGGGTCGTGACAACCGGGTACAGGGTTGTATCAAACGTTTGGCTGCTTTAGCTTTCACAAATTTTACTTTGGATTATTGCAATTATTTCAGTTCTTTCTCATTAATTAATTTAAATTTTTAAAAATGGATAAGTTGTTCTAATGTTGGCTTTCCTAGCAATTGAAATGTTAGGCGCATCAGGGTCTCGACGGTGGGAATTCTGAGTCGTAACGTGGGTGGTATGACCCTCAATTCCCTCGGCAACCAAATGTTGTGATATTCGGTTTCCTAAAGAAGAACAACAATCAACAAAAACAATTGAAGTGGAAGAAAGTCTTGAAGCTAATATTGTGTTTTAGCTTGTTATGCAATGTAATAATGTATTTGGGTTTTTTTCTATAATCTTGTTAACAGAATGTCAGAATATGTATTTGTGTTTTAGTTCGATGAATGTACTCACCAGAAGCTCTATTTATGTTATTCAATATATTGTCTCTATGAAGCAATAAATATTTTGGCAGATATGTTCCAAATTCTTGTTGTTTCAGTTGCTCTCTTTTTATGGGTTCAACTAGTTCATACAACATAAGCTATCTTGTCGTTTTATAGTGTACAGAGATGAAAATAACTGGAAGCATTCACAATGAATCATTACTCAAAATAACTGGAATTTATTCAGAGTTAAATATTGTTCATCAGCATTCAAAAAGAAACAATATAGTGAGTACCAGTTTCAACTGCTGCTTTAAATACATTTCAAAACACAATAGCAGTTTCAAAAGATGCGACTGCCAATAGCATAACTTGTTGCAAAGATACCACAACGATAGTTAAGACTGCCAACAAAAACATATTTAAGATGGGATCTTGGAGGGAGATTTTCCTTTGACTTGTGCCTTTGTTTGAATTCTAGCTGCTCTTGATCTAGTAGTGATGTGATGGTGTGCACTTTGGACTTGGAGTTATCTTTGATTTATAGCTGTCTTGCCTTTACATTTAAGCCCTTTGTTTGGTTGGTAACCAATGTCACCAGTCACATGTGCTGAATTGATCAGATTAGCATATGGAGTTTTAACTGTTTTGGTGCTAGCAGCCCTTGCAGAAACAGGCATAAACACTTAAATTAGCATAAGATGTTGTTCTACCTAACAAAAATAATGAACTTAAAATTTAAGACACTTACATTAACACTATATATCAATTTTGCAAAATAAATACACCATGTCCCACAACCCTTGGTTTCTTGTAACCACTTCTGCCCCTTTATCTTTACTGTGTGTACCAGAATCACCTATATTTCTCTTCTTTGGATTAACAATTGAGGATTTATGTGATCTAGTAAACTAATACATAAAAAATAACTACAATTAGTGAGCCATACAAATTACATGAGGCATAAATGACTTCAAAGTTAATACTTTACCTCTGGTGTGGCTTTAGCCTTGGTGTTAGGATTGGGATTCTTTAGACAACCCTTCTTATTATGATTGGCTTCCTTGTAGATTGAGTAGGTCATAGTTATTCCTCTTTTTGGTAACTTTCCACCTCACTTGATTTTTCCGACCTCTTTTTTCTTGTTCTTTTTTGGCCTTCCAGGCATTTTCACCAGTGGAGGAGGCTCAACCTTTGGATTATCAGTTTCTGGCCACATTGCCATGCATGGCACAAGTTGAATGAAGTGTGAATATGCCTTCAGATATGTCTCTTTCTTGTACCAGCTTGAGATTCTCTCTAATGCATCTTGCCTCAGATAGTGCATTGCTGCTATAGCATGTGCACGTGGGATCCTTTTTAAATCCCATGCTCTAGAATTGCACTTTTCAGCTTCTAAGTGTACAATATTTTTCTTGTTACCTCGTCTGACACTTTAAATCCTTCATATACATTCCAATCTATAGTGACTTGTATTGATTTTTCCTCATTGGTATTGAACACCATCATTGCCATCAGAGATATCCCATCCACCCATGTCTTAGCAAATTCCCTGGACTTGCTCAACCTAATCATCACTTTAACTCTAATTTCTTCCAACATTGTAACAATAGTCTTGTTCTTAGTGCCTAAGATCCAGGCATTAAAACTTCCTGCCATATTGTTTTCTACACTATCACATTTGAAGAATGTTTGAAACTATGTCTTGCACCATCTTTCCTTGTTGTATCTGATTGAGTCTTCAACAATACCATTCCCTAGTTGAGCTAGACAATCAAGCTTTCTCTTAAAATATGCCTCATAAGTAGCCCTAACACAACCCCAGAATCTTTTCCTTCTTTCTATCTCTCTCCATTTCTGCGCCCAATTTGCTAAAATGTGCCTAGCACACATCCTATGCTCACATTTAGGTAGTATTTCTTCAACTGCAGATATCAGTCCCTGTCATTCAAGAATAAAGAACATGTACTTAGAAACATAATAATAGTAATAACATGAACATTCAACATAAAGATAAAGACTTACCTTTTGCATGTCACTAATGATAGTGATTTGTGAATCATCTCCCAAGTGAATGTCTTCTTGAAAAATCTTAAGGAACCATGTCCATGTCTTATTTTTTCATGGGTAACTAATGTCCATGTGTCACGACCCCCAAAACCAACCCAATCATGATGGCGCCTATCGTTGTACTAGGCAAGCCGACACACTAACAAAACTAATCAATATTTCCATTCTTAAGATGAAATCAAGCTATTTAACAATAAACCTTCAAGAATTAATTAGATCAAAACAACAGTGCGGAAAGAAATCCCCACATCGGGGTATCACTAGTCATGAGCATCTACACAGGACCGTCCGATAACCCTAAGACATATACCGACTGGGAAGGAACTAATAATTATTTATATGAAGGCAGGAGGGAAAAGAGCAGGGTTTTGATCATCGTGCAGCTATCTTACTAACTCCAACAGATCCGTGACGGATGAAACCAACACTCACTAGCACGTCCAGCAAATCCCTGGATTTGCATAAAACGTGCAGGGAGTAATGACGAGCATTAAAATATATACAGTTCATATCACGAGATCTCAGTAGAATACAACACGCTTTTAAATCAGTATATGAATCCAATCATCTCGTTTAAAAATCCATTTTTCCGGTAGAATCATTTGAAGATGTGAAAAATCAATTTAAAACATCTTTCAGCCGTTTCAAACAAAGTGATGAAATAGTAAGTAAAAATAATGAAAACATAGTCGGCCCTTCAGGAAAAAAACTCACTCGTACATTGTCCCTCGGGCAACATAAATCATAAACACCCCCTCGGGCAAACATAAATCAGAAACAACCCCTCAGGAAATCATCACTGTCACTCATATAAAACCCCTCGATCATACCTCACAATCACTCGTAAACAGCCCAACGGGCACAACATGAATCAAGAACAGCCCCTCGGGAAAAATATCATATCACTCACTCAAGGTACCCGCGCTCAGTGGGGGTGTAGAGACTCCGGAGGGGCTCCTACAGCCCAAGCGCCATAACAAGCCATCTCGTGGCATAACCAATCAGGCCCTCGGCCTCACATAATCATGAATTAGTAACAACATGATGCGGTGCACAACTCGATCCCATAATATCCTCACAAAACAGGCCCTCGGCCTCACTCAGTCACAAAACCTCTCAAGCCACTCGGGCTATCAGAAAAATCAGGATGCTCAACCCAAAATAACATTTTATATACATCAAAACGGAGTGATAAAGACTGGGTTTTGAAATTAGTAAACATAACATGACTGAGTATAGGTTTTTAAATCAAAACAATGAGAGGATAATAAGAAAAAGGCCCATAAGGGTCCAAACAGCTTTGGCACGAGGCCCAAATATGGCATTCAACCAATTTATAGAAATTCTTTCTAAAACACATAAGTATCATATAATTTCAATCAGATACGCAACTTTATAGTTGCTATGGAACAGACCAATACACAATCTCCAATGGTGCACGCCCACACGCCCTTCACCTTGCATGTGTGTCACCTCAAAATAGTAAAGTAATGTGAAATCCAGAGTTTCACACCCTCAGGACTAGATTTACAATCATTACTTACCTCAAATCGGTCAAATCTCTACTACGCGATGCTCTTTCCCCTCGACTCGACCTCCAATCGCTCTGAATCTCTTCACAACCATAACAATACCATCAACATACGCTAATGGAATGAATTCCACAAGGAAAACTATCAAATTAGGCACAAATCCCGAAATCCTCTCAAACCTCCCCCCTCCCCTCGGGCCCACGTCTCGGAATCCGACAAAAATCACAAAACTAAATAGCTCTTTCTCTCACGAGTCTATACATACCAAATTCTTAAAAATCCAACCTATGGTCCCTCAAATCCTCAATTTAAACTCTCCAGTTTCCAATCCCTAACCCCTCAATTTCATCCCTATTGAGTTCAAGTAGCTTACCTCCACGAAAAACCCCTTGATTAACTCTTCAAAACCCTTCAAAAAGCTCCAAGTCCGAACAACAATGGTGGAAAATAACCCAAATTTCAAGAAGTGTCCAATTTATAGGTTCTGCCCAGCAAAACCGCATCTGCGGTCCCATTCCCACCTGCGCGACCACACCACCAGTCCACCAGGTCGCACATGCAAATCAACTTACTCACCCAGCTTCCGCACCTGCGGGCTCGCAGGTGCGGACATCATTCGCACCTGCGCTCAATGCTCCAGCCTACCCTTTCCGCATCTACGACCCGTCTGCCGTGCACGCGACCCTCGCACCTGCGACTCCCCATCCGCAGGTGCGGAAAACACCAGCAACTCCAAAAAACTAGAAAACAACACTTCTATTTCAAAAATTCAATCATTTAAGTCACCCGAAACACACCCCAGGCCCTCGGGACCTCAACCAATGATACCAACAAGTCCTATACCAATATACGAGCTTAGACGAACCCTCAGAATGCTCAAACCAACACCAAAAAACCAAATTACCCTCAGATTCAAGCCTAAGAATTTCTAAACTTCCAAAATTCACCAATGATGCCGAAACCAACCAAACCACGTCCGAATCACCTAAAATTTTGCACACACGTCACCAATGACACTACAAACCTATTCCAACTTCTGGAATCCATTCCGACCATGATATCTAATTTTCCACTGCCGACCGAATATTGCCAAATATCCAATTTCGTCAATTCAAGCCTAATTCTACCACGGACCTCTGAACAACATTTCGAACCCACTCATAAGTCAAAAATCACCTAACAAAGCTATACAAACTATAAAAACCCAAATCCGAGATCGTTTACCCATAAGTCAACTTCCGGTTGACCTTTCCAACTAAATATCCAAATTAGGAGACTAATTGTCTCAGTCCACTTCAAAATCACTCAGAACCCAAGCCAACCAACCCTACGCAACATAATAATGCTGAAAAACATATAATGAAGCAGAAATGGGGAAATGGGGGCTAAAACTCTTGTAACGACCGATCAGGTTGTTACATTCTCCCCTTCTTAAACAAACGTTCGTCCTCGAACGTGCCAAGAGTTTTTCTCCAACACCATCAAACCACTGCGTAACCTTACCATGCACATACCCGGGAGTGATCCCACGTCACCCTATCCCATATAGGTCTGATAACACATCATAATAACAATTTCTTCATCCAACCTAGCCCAAGCCTTAGAATCCAACTTTTTCCACATATGAAATCTTCTATAAGATCAGAATCTCATATCTACACACTGTATAAGTTTTAACAAGATGTACCCAACCTTAGCCTTAGCTCAAGATGAAATCACATGATATCCCACATAAATCAAACACCTGTAGCGATAATTCATAATCACGGTGGCTGCTCAGACCACCCCGTTAATAAACCGGTTATCAAACAGAGACCCGTTCTAACACCTTCACATACTTCCAATAATGAAAGAAACACACAGAACTCGTAACCATTCGTCCGATCAGCCAGTCATGGAGCTCCCCCTTCTCCGACAGGAACTATAGTAGATTTCTAAGTTGACTTCCGATATTATCCTTCCAACCATGTTGTAGTAAACTATGATAGTATTCATTCTAGGTCCAATGACCTCTTCGCATCCAACACGACCAATCTGATGACATGTCACATCAATACAATCCAAAGTCATAACCTGTGCAACTCGTGCACCCAATAGAAACATCCTCAACGTACTCAAATCATAGAAAATATTCACACGAGAGGACTATCCCACCAGTGTACCATCACAACACCATGCTAAGAGCCTGGAACACATCGTAGGACCAAAACACACGAATCCAACACCAAGGATCATAATTCTACATAACTCTGCTATAATGCGTGATCCCATCCAAATGCTAGTCCACATGAAATACTTCAAGCACCTTGCTCAAAATCCAATAACCATGTGCAATTCGACATCAAGTGCTCAAAGTGCATCACCATAACCACGGAAAAGCAAATGACACAACACAACACAACACAAAACCTGAAAGAACATAAATAAGACGCCATCCACCAAGCAATGCCCAGTACCCTTCCCGCTCAAATCCCGCTATAAGACCCCAATAGAGTCGCACCATATGTGCATATAACCAACAAATCATAACTACTCGTAACATAGAAGGGTAACTCACACATCATTTCAGAACACGAATAAGCTCAACAACCACTGGATGCCAACAATAGTAGAATGGAACCTCCCTCAACAATAGCAGTTTGGAGGCAACATATCCGACTCGATACAGAACACACATCCATATAGGGCCTACCAACGAACCCCAAATCAACTCTGGTCAACCACAATAAATAAATAACTTTCTGAAAGTTCACAGTGACTGAATCATGGCACATACTAACATCTGACTAGCTTTGCTCGCATCTTCACAGTCCACAACCACAAAATAACCTGTTTATGAGAACTCCAGTCTCGAAATCCATAGGGCGCATGAATCACCATATCCGATCCCATCTCCACCGCTCGAATATATAACATACCTCTAATACTGAACCATTCCACCAGGGATACTCCTATAATTCTTCTGTGCCACCAAGCAAACTTGAATATCAGTAGTCGATCCAACAAAAGAGCGCCACAATACCAATGAAGTACCCTTAACTCAAACACACTGCCCTTTCTGAAATGTATACCTTCATCAAGCCACACCAATTAGTGATATCATTTACCTAGTCATCTGAAACTGTCCATGATGCCGAAGAATTAATGGCCTTCCTTCCAGAGCCGAACCGTGACCTCACGCATGCAAATCTCAACCCTACAAAACATACCGCATACACCATACCATCCTATGATAAATATGATAACTTCATAATCCATTCCGAGCCACAAGCAACTACGTACTCAACTAGCCAAGAACTTTCCATTTGATCCCATCTAGAAGCAAAATCACTATACATCACATGCTCCTCACTCCAATAGAAAATATACATCTCTAACCGTGGTAGAAACCATAAAGAACTCTCCGAATCCCATTTGTACAACACCAAACCGTCAAATAATTAATCCTCCTAACTCAAGCAAGCTACGTAGGTCACTAAAATCCCAAGAGCATTGGCACGAAACACTTGTAAAAACTCATTACCTCATAAACACCCCAAGAACTAATCATATCCCTTACCATGCCGATCCGACCTCCTACTAAGATGTCCTATTTATCCAAGTTCCTTCTGAATTACCTTCAAATTGCTACTTCTCCTTGCCATAATACCGTAATTCTCAACCCAGACTCACCACACGAGACCCAGGCATAAAACCATATCGTCTAAGGCTCATAAGCCGCTGAACACTCTCTCAAATATCCCCAAAAGCACCACATTAAAAATACTTACACTGAAGAGACTTACTGCGAATCTAAGGCCATTACCTTCACCTTCCTGATACTATAATGAAATAGAAATGCCACAAGTCTTGATACCCTTCAATGTAAACCTCAGTTTCTAGCCAAATTCATATCCTAAAGATCCCCTAATCGTAACATATACATCTTGAATCCATTAGAACCATTCTCGGGAGTCATCCACCCTGCTCAAACCTCAATTAGACTGATCAAACGGACCGAGCGACTTGTGCTCCATCAGCACTCCATCCCCCAGGAAGTAACCTCACCTTAATGCAACCAAATTTATTCATGTTCCATGCACATTACATCCTTCACTAATAACAACTCAAGTCATTCCATGATTCTTATACACCGATAAAGAAGAACACAACCCCTATCAAAAATTTCCTTTACTCGAGTCATCCCCGATCTCAACCCTTGTAAGCCACAATTGATTCGCCAGTATACATCAAATTGAAACTAATACGACACTTAGTCGCGTAATCAACTTATCAATAGTAGAATCCCCCACTTAGCTCAAAGCCATAGGTCAAAACACATTAAAACTCACAATGCCCATACTCTATTACTGCCATAATACCACAGTGAGATTCAACTAAATCCTTCATAAGCTCATATACACAAACCATCTAATATCTCAAATCATCTGCAAATATCGCCTTCACCATTGTAATAGTCATGCCAACTTCCACAAGCGATCTAAATTCAAAGTGCAACATATATCATTTACTGGTAAAAGAGAACTTACTACAAAACAACATAAGGATCACATACCTCAGGACACCCTGCAGGAGATAACCCTGCCTGCTTAGCCTCAAACTGATCTCTCTATACCCTTCCAAAGGTCATAGTTATTACACAATCACTTTATCCTCCTACATTAGAACAAAACCAATGCCTACTCTCGAGGCACCACAATAAGCGGTATAGGAACCAGAAGCTGATGGCAGAACTAACACTGGAGATGTGGTCAAAGCGGTCTTGGGTTTCTGAAAGATCTCCCCACACTCATCTGACCACCTGGATACCCTCGTTGGACACCACGTGCCCTAAGAATGCTACTGACCTGAGCCAAAATTCACTCTGGGAGAACTTTGCATAAAGCTTCTCCTCCCTCAATCTCTATAATACCATCCTCAAATGACGAGTATGCTCCTCCTAGATATGTGGGTATGCCAGGATGCCATCAATGAATATAATAACGAAGGAGTACAAATACGGCTGGAATACACTGTTAATCAAATACATGAATGCTACCGGGACATTGGTCAGCCCAAAAGACATTACCAGGAACTCATAATACAACAGAAAGATCCACTTCTCTCCACAACTAAACAACATGAGAGCTCTTTCAATACACTCACAACTCGAGGCCATATGGAAACTCAAGACAGAAGTCAAACACTCAATAGTTCTTACTATATCTCCAGCCAATCCATTTGTCACAATCAAAAAATCTGAACACATCTTACCATCGAATCACATTCGCCACATAGTCATCCAGCCACCAACCCCACCAATAAGGACACAAAAGGACATATAAGTCCCAAATGCACGTGCTCACACAATCAAAATCTCAGCACTCAAGCCACAGAAAAAACCCGGCCTCAAGTCCTCCAGATTGGCCCATATCAACACACAGAAATAACATCTCACCTCTCGTTCAAGGACTCACAAGCCGTCGATGCACAGCTGATACCGAGTGCTCATGCGCGCATACGAACGCGTGGAAGGAATTTCAAGAGTTATATTCCAAGATGAATCAATGTCGCACGATAAGAATTCAAGAATGTAGGATTTCCTAAAAGGTTCTGCACCCTCTCGAAGATAAGTACAGACGTCTCCGTACTGATTCGCAAGACTCTACTAAATCTGCTCATGAGTCGTGAGACCTATGTAACCTAGGCTCTGATACCAACTTTTCACGACCCCCAAAACCAACCCGGTCATGATGGCTCCTATCGTGGTACTAGGCAAGCCGACACACTAACCAAACTAATCAATATTTCCATTCTTAAGATGAAATCAAGCTATTTAACAATAAACCTTCAAGAATTAATTAGATCAAAACAACAGTGTAGAAAGAAAGTCCGACATTGGGGTGTCACTATTCATGAGCATCTACAAAGGACCGTCCCATAGCCCTAAGGCATATACCGACTGGGAAGCAACTAATAATAATTTATAGGAAGGCATGAGGGAGAAGAGCAAGGCTGCGATCGTTGTGCAACTACCTTACTAACTCCAATAGATCCGCGACAGATGAAACCAACACTCACTAGCACGTCCAGCAAATCCTTGGATCTGCACACAAGATGCAGGGAGTAATGTGAGTATGCCAACTCAGTAAGTAATAAAAGTAAACAAATACTGAGCAGCAATGACGAGCATTGAAACATATACAGTTCATATCACGAGATCTTAGTAGAATACAACAAGCTTTAAATCAGTATATGAATCAAATCATCTCGTTTAAAAATCCATTTTTTTCCGGTAGAAATCATTTGAAGATGTGAAAAATCCATTTAAAACATCTTTCAGCAGTTTCAAACAAAGTGATGAAACAGTGAGTAAAAATAATGAAAACATAGTCGGACCTTTGGGAAAAAACTCACTCGTATACAGCCCATCGGGCAATATAAATCATAAACAGCCCCTCGGGCAACATAAATCATAAATAGCCCCTCGGGAAAGCATCAGTGTCACTCATATACAGCCCCTCGGGCATACCTCACAATCACTCGTATACAACCCCTCGGGCGCAAAATGAATAAAGAACATCCCCTTGGGAAAAACATCATATCACTCACTCAGGGTACCCCGCTCACTGGGTGTGTACAGACTCCAGAGGGGCTCCTACATCCCAAGCGCTATAACAAGCCATCTCGTGGCATAATCAATCAGGACCTCGACCTCTCATATATCATATATCAGTAACAACATCAAGCCACCTCGTGGCATAAATCAATCAGGCCCTCGGCCTCACATAATCATGAATCAGTAACAACATGATGCGACGATCAGCCCGATCCCATAAAATCCTCACAAAATAGGCCCTCGACCTCACTCAGTCACAAAACCTCTCAAGCCAGTCGGACTATCAGTAGAAACAGGGTGCTCAACACAAAATAACATTTTATATACATCAAAACAAAGTGATAAAGACAGGGTTATGAAATCAGTAAACATAGCATGACTGAGTATAGGTTTTTAAATCAAAATAGTAAGAGGATAACAAGAAAAAGGCCCTTAAGGGTCCAAACAGCTTTGTCACGAGGCTCAAATATGGCATTCAACCCAATTTATAGAAATTCTTTCTAAAACAAATAAGTATCATATAATTTCAATTAGATACTCAACTTTATAGTTGCTACGGGACGGACCAAATCACAATCCCCAACGGTGCACGCCCATCACCTAGCATGTGCCTCACCTCAAAATAGTAAAACAATGTGAAATCCGGAGTTTTATACCCTCAGGACTAGATTTACAATCATTACTTACCTCAAATCGGTCAAATCTCTACTCCGCGATACGCTTGCCCCTCGACTCAGCCTCCAATCGCTCCGAATCTAATCACAACTATAACAATACAATCAATATATGCTAATGGAATTAATTCCACAAGGAAAACTATCAAATTAGGCACAAATCCCGAAATCCTCTCAAACTCGGCGGCCCCGGGCCCACGTCTCGGAATCCGACAAAAGTCACAAAACTAGAAAGCTCTTTCACTCATGAGTCTATACATACAAAGGTCATCAAAATCCAACCTCAAATGGTCCCTCAAATCCTCAATTTAAACTCACAATTTTCCAAGCTCTAACCCTCAATTTCATCCCTATTTTCTTTAAATTACATGCAACAACAACTGAAAATCATCATAATCACGAGTATTGAGTTCAAGTAGCTTACCTCCACAAAACCCCCTAAATTCACTCTTCAAGCCCTTCAAAGAGCTCCAAGTCCGAACAAGAATGGTGGAAAATAACCTAAATTTCGCGAAGTCTCTAATTTATAGGTCCTGCCCAGCAAAACCACATCTCTGGTCCAATTCCCGCACCTGCGCGACCGCACCTGCAGTCCACCAAGTCGCACCTGTGAAATCCACTTACTCGCCCAGCTTCCGCACCTGCGGTTCTATCCTCGCACCTGCGGGCTCACATGGGCGGCCGTCATTCACACTTGTGCTCAATGCTCCAGCCTGCCCTCTCTGCATCGCGCCTGCGACCCTCGCACCCGCGGATCTCCATCTGCGGGTGCGAAAAACACCAACAGCTCCAAAAAACCAGAAAACAACACTTCCATTTCAAAATTTCAATTTGTTAAGTCACCCGAAACACACCCAAGGCCCTTGGGACCTCAACCAATGATACCAACAAGTCCTATTCCAATATACAAACTTAGTCGAACCCTCGGAACGCTCAAAACAACATGCCGAAATCAACCAAACCACGTCCGAATTACCTGAAATTTTGCACACACGTCACCAATGACACTACGAACCTATTCCAACTTCTGGAATTCCATTCTGACCCCGATATCTAATTTTCCACTACCGATCGGAAATCACCAAATATCCAATTTTGCCAATTAAAGCCTAATTCTACCACGGACCTTCGAACAATATTCCGAACCCACTCCTAAGTAAAAAATTACCTAAATAAGCTATCTGAACCATAAAACCCTAAAATTCGAGATCGTTTACTCACAAGTCAACTTCTGGTTGACTTTTCCAACTAAATATCCAAATTAGGAGACTAAGTGTCTCATTCCACTTCAAAATCACTCCGAACCCGAGCCAACCAACCCTACACAACATAACAAAGCTGAACGACATATAATGAAGCAGAAATGGGCAAACGGGGGCTAAAACTCTCGTAATGACCGATCGGATCGGTACACCATGACACTGGAAACATTTGGTTGTTTCCGTCTTTGGCAACAACTTCTAGGAGCTGAACCTTACAAATTCCCTTAAGAAAGCACCCATCCAGACCTATATATTTTTTACAACCCTACAAGAATCCCATTTTCATAGCATCAAAGAAAATGTAGAAAGAGTTGAACTGTTTCTTCCCATGTATCTGTCAACTTAACCACACATGTGCTACCAGGATTACTTGGAGCAAGACATCCTTGTAGTCAAGAATCCTATTAAACTCTGCCACATGATATCCGATAGCTTTCTACAACACTAACTTCCTTATCTTTGAACACACAGCCTTGCCTACATACACACCTAGATCTTTCCTTACCAAATCTTGAATTTCCCACCCTTTGATTGTAGGTTGTGAGATAATTATATCTTTGAGGTACACTGCTAAATATTTTGGGTTACAAAGGAAGTTGATTTTTGTCCTATGACATTTGTGTCTTGGATTGAAGGTCTTGGCAGTGAAATTTTCACTTTTTCATTCCTTTCTAGCAAAGATCAACCATGGGCATCCACCTTTACATTTAACCCTTACTCCAGTAGGCTCATTTATATACTTGTCTAACTCAACTCCCTTTTTCAAAGCATACTTTGTTACTGCTGTTCTAAACTCAGTCCCATTTTCAAATACGAAACCTAGTTTCCAAATCACAGTCTTGCATGTTGGATCATAAATCACCTCGTTGCTCTTTCTTCTACCCCTTAATTATCCTCATTCACCTTCATCATCAGATATAGGTTCAGGTTCTTCAAATCAAAGGAATCACAATCAGAACTATCATAGTATGGATCATCTGCTAATAGTTTACCATTAGACTTCTCCTCTATTTATCTATATCTTCAATACCTTCATCCAACCCCACTTCACCTAAATAATCACCACCTTTTCCCTTCTTACCTTTTCTGCCCCTCCTATTTTGTTTCTTGAACTGCTTCACATCTTGCTTCACAATCCTTAACTCCTCATGCACATCACTTCCATAATCTATTGACTGGTCAATTCAGCACCATCACCATCATTTTCTGCAATATCATCTTTAGCGTCTTCTTCACTACCTGCAGATTGTTGTACAATAGCTAAGTTTTGTGCAGTGTGCTCTACAATTGCCAGGTCTTGTGCAAATTATTCTCATCTCTATCTATCCAGTCTATTGAAGAATACCCATCTTCATTCATATCTGCATCTTGTTCACCCACCCCAACATTTAAAGCAATCGTAGATGGAGCAAGAAGACAATCAGATTCCCTGCTGCTTCTTTCAATGCTGACATGTGCATTAAAAGGCTCACCCATTGTACTTAAATTGGTATCTATCATTGGTATTTGACTACCACACAAACCATTAGGACCCCCTTCCTCTATAATTGAGTCTTCACCCACACAAATATCTATTGTGCCCCCATCAGACAAGAATAGTGAAAGGCCATATACGTCCCTATAATTTTCCAATTTAACCAAATTACCCCCCTTAGATGGAACCACAAAGGTCTTTCCTAACTTAGTAATTCCAAAACTCCTAGCATAATCTGTCAGTTTAGGAATTGATAAATGATCCTCATCAATATTGAAAACATATTCTGTCCTACTCCCAATATAATCAGGCCCCACCTCGCTCACCATCATCCCTCCAATTTTCCACCTTAGGTTAAAATATTTTTAAGCCATATATTACCCTACATCCACAAACAATAACACAAGAGAATTTTACAGAAAATCCCCAACTTAAAAAAAAATACAACCCGACAATGTGAAACAAAGATAAAGTTGTGTGTAAGAAAATAATCAACTTTTAACAATAAAAAAGTACAAACCGACAACTAGAAACACAAAAATAAATTATTTATCAAAGAAGCCCCAATTTTTAACAGTAAAAAATCACAAGTCAAAAATTTCAGATACATATAAAGTATTTGACAGAAAAAGTCCTATTTTTTTAGGTTGTTACGAAAAAACCTAGTAGCCTTGCATGCATGAGATGTAAAAATTCATTCTAAGTAACTTTAATTTCAAAAGCCCTAAGTCATTGTTTCTACAATCGAAACCCTAATCGATACCCTAATCTGTACAAACAATATCAAAACTAGGTCAAATGCACCAGAAAATTAACCCATTTTCAGTAAACAACTACTTACCTAATTGGAATTTCAAACAACAATCTTCCATGTGAGAGAGATTGTGCTCTATCGATGTTCGTCAATAGGGGTGTATATAAGTTGAGTTGGTTTGAATTTTCTTATTATCAAAAAAAATCAATTGTATCGTATTATTAAATCGAAGGACCAAACCAACCTAATAAAAGTCGGGTTTTTTAGTCTCGGTTTTTTATGTATGGCTAGAATTCATGGTTTAACACGTTATATGCCTTACATTTTATGTGCGTTAATGATAAAAATACACCTTTTATGTGCATAATGGAGTCTATTTCGTGTGTAGGTGAATTGGAGATGGAATCCGAGCTAAATGGATGCAAATACGTCAAAAATACGCTCAAGAGTCGAAAAGGAGCAACCCGAGCTATAGTGGGGTATTTTGGCCTTAAAGCCAGGCCTAGCCTGGCTATAGTGGGGCGTTAGACCCATAAAGCCAGTGGGGCGTTAGACCCATAAAGCCAAGCCTAGCCTGGCTATAGTGGGGCGTTAGACCCATAAAGCCAGGCCTAGCCTGGCTATAATGGGGCGTTTGGGGCTTAACGCCTAGGTCCCGGGTCCGGTCAATTCCGAGTTTTGAAGGTTTTAAGTGTTTCCCGGTTTGAATAGAAGTCTCCTACATGTTTAGGGTTTATCCCAAACATATAAATAGACCCAAAAACACAACTTGAAGGGAGGGAAGCCATTGAAGTGAAGAAAAACTTGTGGATTACTACTCAGTGAAGCAAACATTGATTTTTATAGCTTTTATTTATTATTTTGTAGTTCAATTATGCAAGTTATTTTAGAATTGATTCTTATGAATATGAGTAGCTAATTTTCTTAATCTA